>JAVJIF010011649.1:0-141177 GCA_038442645.1 Agave tequilana | reverse complement strand
CACACATGCACGCACCCAAACAGTCAGAAGACCGGTCGACCGCCCGGTAGACCGTCCTGACCTGAAACAAGGCCGGTCACCGTCCGGTCGACCGTAGAAGCCAAAACAGACTCTTTTGAGGAAATGGTTTTGAAGATCTTTAAAGTTTTTCAAATTAACTTTGATTAAAACTTTGTACACTATATTAAATAGAGTTTATAAGTATAAAGATATGTTTATAAAACTATTTATATAAAAGAGAAATATCTCATGAAAATCGTGTGCAAAACTTGTGTGTGGGGAAATATTGAGCTTCAACACTACACACTATCCTTTAACAAACTAAAAATAATAAAAACTGAAAAAGAAAGTCCCTGAACCGAGTTACACCAAGCTAGAGCCTTCTCTCCAATGAAAACGTCCTCTTGCGCCATTTGCCTTTAAGTGCCATTATCTTTGTAAAATACTTCAAAAAGCCATCATGACTAGTACAAACCTGAAACTCATTCTAAACAACTTATTAGTACCATATAGCTTCTATGTGTTTTGTTATCATCAAAACATAAATAGAGAGTGTAACCTTTTGGGCCAACACTGCGCAGTCTCAGTCCAGAGTCTATTTCTCATCCGTTTGGAGTCCGTTTCGAGCTCTATCCGAAGCATTGGGTTCGTCACCGAGCGTTTAACACTAAAGAGAATTTGTAGTAGTTGAGTAGTAGATTCAACCTCAACAAACCCGTGTTTTGTGCCAGTACTGTCCTAGCAGCAAAAAAAAGCATATCATGCCATATTTTTAGCCTAATTGAGTCTAGTTCGAGCCACTGAGATTTTTGGGTAATCTCAGATCTTTATGCACTGAATTTTATTCATGGGGTTTTATTTTATGGCAAATGCATATATACTAATGGTGATGAGAAAGAGGTGAAGGGAACATATATGCAACTCTCGCATATTTTTGAGATTTTAGTGATCAGGATGGGTATGAGAAGTGAGAAAACCAACTTGAAGAATTATTCAGATATGTCTCCTGATACCTGTGTAAAAGTGCCACTATGTTCAAATAAAGCTGATTGGGAAAGCTTAATGGTAGTGGAAAAATAGTCATATCGACTCTCGAGATTGGCTTATCTTACAAGAGGCTCTTCGTGCTCGGTATGCTTCACAATTCGTGGGGCGACAAATCAGTGCCTGATCGCTGAATGTAAGGAGATCCTCATTGGCATGGTAAAGATGCTAGAAAGCAAGGCAGTAGATATTGCTGAAGATTTAGAATCAGAGTCAAAAGTTAATGATAAGCCTAAACTAAAATCAGAAGTTGTTATTTAGTTGGTGTTACTGTAAGAAGAGATTTCCTCACGATCCACAGAAATTGTAGAGCTGCCTACTGAGACCCTTGTAGAGCTTCCAGTAGAGTCTACTATGGAGTTAGTACCATCTTCGGTAGATACGAGAGACTCATTTTTCTTGAGATCGCCTAATGTGTACGACTCATTTCGGATCTTTCTTCAGGAGGCAGGTTCATAGAAGATTGAATGCTTTGGTATGTGGGTTAGTTTTTAGTGGAACTGAGTTGCCATCCTATGCTGCGTACATCTTGCTCGAGTTACCATTGACTGCGGTTGATCTATCACGGGATCCAGTTCTACCTCCCAGTACTTGGCTTCAATGTGATGAGCTAGTGATATTGTCACGGCCACCACCATGGCCCGATTGAGATGCTTCATGAGAGGTGCCCTCACTCGACAGGGTAAAATTCCTCCCACCCCAGGGAAAATGATGGGAATATCATGTGCTGCCTTCTTGTCACTTCATTTTTCAGTTGTAGTTCATTTTACCTAGTTATATATTTTTTTTGTGGTGTTTAGTACCACATCAGTTATCCCTAGAAATGCACTTTTGTAAAAGCCTATAAATAGGCATCAGCTTCTTTTGTTCGATAGACAATAATTAAATTTTTAGTTAATTTTTTGAGCTTTTAAGTTCTTGAGATTGGGGCGTGAAGACTAAATTATCCCGTTTTTATATCTTCTTTCTTTTCTGAAACCCTAATTCCTTATTTTGTTTCTTTTTTCAAAACCTTAATTCCCAAATTTTAGTTTGAAGATGATTGCGATTCTCCCGTATAACATTTTCTGACATACAACGTAAATGAACTCTTGTTTGTATCTCAATTCTTGGCCAAACACTGAAGCAACACACCAAAGAATAGTCACCAATTGTACGAACAAACAAACAAAAAGAAGAAAGTAAGAACACACAAATTTAACAAGGTTCGACAATTGCCTACGTCCTTGGGCAGAAGGGGAGAGAGATCTTATTAATCAGGATGCAATCAATATGGGGTAACACCCCCTCTTTATATAGCCACATAGTCTATGAAAATAAGGAAACCAAACACTCTGAATTTAGATCAGAAATGATCTTTGAATTCTGTTTGGAAATCACTCAGAGATCAAACGCTATCGACAAGCTAATTGCCCAGTCGATAGACTGAGCCAGTCGCACCAGTCCTAACTCTCAGGAAATGCTTGTCGATAGCCATGGGAGGCCTGATGATAGGGCTCTGTCGACAGCTAAGATGGCTTATCAACAGACTAATTAAATTGCTGCTCCATATTGGCATATCCACATTGTTAGAATTTTGTCTTATCTTTCAAGAGGAGATGATGGTCCAAGAAATTTAATTGAATTAGAGAAGACAATGACTTGAAGTAGAAGAAGCAAATTAAGGTGAAGCAGTTTCCTTTTCAAACGATTGTGAGTTTTCTTTTCAGGAGGAGTAGAAATAGGATTCAATTCCTATTCAATGAAGATTGCTTCAAAGATTAAAGGATCTAGAATCTTACTAGATCAAGGAGATCAACTCCTAATAAGATTGATCAAGATTCTTCAAGCATCCAATAGCTAAGATCATCTCATAGTCCAAATAAGAGTTGTATTGTAAAATCTTATAAATAAAAGATTGTAACTTAGGATTTAGGTGGAGCAGAAGAGCAGAAGAAAGTTATGGTGAACAACAATGTAAGGCTTTAAAAAATCAAGAAGACCCTAAAAAGCTAAGAAAATAAGGAGCAAGGTAAAGACGCATAGAGAGAACGTATACTCTTGTAATTTAAACGGAGATTCAAGAGGAAGGTGAATACTCTTGTGTCATCAAAAGGAAGGTTAAATTTCTTTGTATCAAGTTTATTAATAAAGCCCTCTCAAGTTTTCTCTTTATGGACGTAGGCCAAGTTTAGGTCGAACCACATTAAATGTGTGTTTTTCTTATATCTTTTAATATTATCTTGTGTGCTCGAGGTAATCGATCTCATAGCGTGCTTGAGGTTGTCAGCGGGGATCTCTGTATCTCCTAATTATTGGTACATAGTAAGTATGGTATCCCGAGTTATGCACGCAATAATTGATATTAGAGTATATCAATTTCAGTCACAACAAATGGTATCGGAGTTAATGGTATTCGTTCAAGACTCGAGTGCTTTAGATGAAGAAGAAAAAGATGTCAAGTCGATGGAGTTTGGGAGAGGCATCAAGATGAAGAAGACAACAAGAAAGTTCAAATTTGTTCTAAGGTAAAGATTGATGACTTTTGGAGTATATTGATTAAGGTGGAGTCAAGGCTCAATGATGCTCAGATCTGAACACGGTAGACGCAGCGGCGATGATCGGATCATTATCAATGGCGAAAAACAAGACGAGCTCGATGAGCTCACGGAGGTATCGCACAAGGCATCCTATGGAGTCTCACTGCAGCAGCAAGTCAAAGGAAAAAACAACAGAAGGTAATGAAGATGATCAATGGACGAGACTGATCGGAAGGTAGATCATGCAATCGTAGTCGAATTCAGACGATCAAGGTGTCAAATCCTATATTTTTTCAAATTCTGGATGAAATGGAGGGTGCAGATCGAAGAGATTCCAATGTCTGATACAGATTCTGTGCAGATCGGTTAAAGGAATCATCGGAGATCATGGTCAAAGTTACGACAGGCTAATCGTGACATAATGAGATTATTGCAGATATTGGTGGATCTATCAGCTTTGAAGATAATCAAAAGCAGGGTAATAGATCTGGCAAACATCAATGCAGTGGTGGATGATAACACTGATTGATGGAAGAAAGATCATGGCAGTGTGTGGCGGGAAGGCCCGGTAAGACCATGGCAGTTATGTGAAGACGATAAGTCTTAAAGTTAAAATATCGATGGAAGGTGGACCATTACCAAGTCGTCGGTGGAAGGCCATGGCATGACAAGCCCTTGACAATGTCCGTGTAAAGTCGGTAAGACCATGATAGAATAAGAGGCAGATTGCCTCAAGACTGGCAGGGCCCTATGGCCGGAAGGTGTCACAAAGCGGAATTAGCTGATGGTGGCGGTGATGCAACGCAAGTTAAGAGGGAAAAAACTAAGTCAGGAAGTTTCAATGAAAAGCTTGAAGGGATCTCACTCCGAGGTGGAGCTTCAAGGGAAACTGTAACAAGTCTATGAGTTTCAGGACGACCACAGAAAGGGTGCATTCAGGCGAGGTTCGAGATGACCCAAGGTATGACGGTGAATCTGCCAAAGGCCCCGGGGAGAGGGGCAGGTTAAAGGGTTCACGATATGGTTACAACTAAGAAAAGAATTAAGGTAGTAATCTAAAATCTCAGGTTGTTTTACTAAAAGCTTGAAAAGTAAGTCAAGGTGGAGATTGTTAGGATTTTGCCTTATTTTTCAAGAGGAGATGATAGTCCAAGAAAATTCAATTAAGTTAGAAAAGACGATGGCTTGAAAGAAGAAGCAAATCAAGGTGAAACAGTTTTCATTTCAGGCGATTGCGAGTTTTCTTTTCAGGAGGAGTATGATAAGATTCAATTTCTATTCAATGAAGATTTATTTTTAAGGATAAAGGATCTAGAATCCTTCTAGATCAAGGAGATCAACTCCTAATAGGATTGATCAAAATTATTCAAGCATCCAATGGCCAAGATCATCTCATAGTTCAAATAGGAGTTATATTGTAAAATTCTATAAATAAAGGATTGTAACCTAGGATTTAGGTGGAGCAGAAGAGCAGAAGAATGTTATGGTGAATAACAATGTAAGGCCCAAAAAAAGCCAAGAAGGCCCTAAAAAGCCAAAAAAGAGAGGAGCAAGGTGCAAGTGCATAGAGAGAAGATGTACTCTTGTAATTTGGCGTAGATTTAAGGGGAAGGTGAATACTCTTGTGTCATTAAGAACAAGATTAGATCTCTTTGTATCAAGTTTATTAATAAAACTCTCTCAAGTTCTCTCCCCGTGAGCCTAGGTCAAATTTGGGCCGAACTACATTAAATTATGTGTTCTTCTCCATATATCTTTAATATTCATCTTGTGTGCTCGAAGGAATCAATCTCATTGCGTGCTTGAGGTCGTCGGTGAGGATTTCTGCATCTCCCAACTATTGGTATCAAAGTAAGTATGGTATCCCGGGTTATGCACTCAGTAATTGGTATCAGAGTATATCAATTTCGGTGCATCCTAGCACTTCATACAAATGTCGTACTAACACCAAGAAGTTAAAAAAAAAATCCACCATTAAGATCTTTCGCTCTCTTCACATTACCTGCCTCATTTTCATCATAAGAAAAATAGATGAAGAAGTTCAGAGGAAGCCACAAATTTAAAAAGCCACAAATTACCCAAGAAGAAGTTCAGATGAAGAAGTTCAGAATTTTTTTGTTTGAATGATTGTATAGTTGTTACAACTCCTTATATAGTTGTAAATAAATTTGAGGGGAGGAACAGAGGATTCAACAATGATAAATTTATTTATCTTTATGAAAGATACAATTCTCACTCAATTCTTCTTCTACTTCCTTGTCATATATTCTCACTAAACAACTCCTTATATAGAGATCTAAATGACTCTTGAAACACAACTTTTGAACTAAAACGATACATCTCTTCATTTCAAATAAATACGACTCTTTGAAAAGACACAACTCTGTATTTCTTTATCATATCAGGTTTAATTCTCAATATTCCCCTTAAACCTGATGTAAATATCCCAAGTTGACTCCGCATTATAAAGAATATTTCATGCTTCAATGGCTTTGTGAAAATATCAGCAAGTTAGTCTTGGGTCTTAACAGAAATTAGTTTAACTTTATTCTCCTTTATGGTCTCCCGGATAAAATGATAACGTGTGTCAATATGTTTGCTCCTTTCATGGAAAACTGGATTCTTTGCAAGTACAATGGCTGATTTATTGTCAATGTAAGTCTTTGTTGGCTGTTCTTGGTTATGTTAAAGATCATTATGTAAATTCTATCCCAAATTGTATGACAAACTCTAGATGATGCAGCAACATATTCCGCTTTACAAGTAGAAAGAGTGACAATAGCTTGCTTTTTTTATGACAAGAAAATGTTGTATTACTCAGGAAGAAAACATAACCCATAGTGCTTTTTCATTCATCAACATCTCCTGCCCAATCACTGTCAGTATAAGCAATGAGTTGAAAGTCATCACACCTTGTGTAGAGAAGTCCATAGCTGATTGTTCCTTTGATGTAGCGCATGATCCTTTTTGCAGCAATTAAATGAGTAGGTTTTGGCTTCTCTATATAACGACTAACCAACCCAACTCCATAGAGAATATCCGGCCTTGTGCAAGTCAAATAGCGAAGAGTTCCCACCAAACTTTTGAAATAAGTGGCATCAATAATTCTTCCTTTATCATATCTTGATAATTTGACCATAATCAACTAGTGTACTTACTGCATTGCTCTCTTTCATGTTGAATTTCTTCAAAATGAATTTTGCATAAGCTTCTTGAGAGATGAAAATTCCTTTCTCCTCTTGCTTCACTTCAATACCTAAATAATAGGACTTAAGCCCTATGTCAGTCATCTCAAACTCTCGAATCCTGGAGTCTTTGAACTCTTGGATCATTCTAGCATTGTTTCCTGTAAAAATAAGATCATCAACATACAAACAGACCAGTAAGAAATCTCTATTCTTTTTCTTCTTTGTATACAGGGCATGTTCATATGGACATTTGATAAACCCATTAGCTTAAAAATTCATCAATCCTGCACTTTCAAGCTCTTGGTGCCTATTTCAAACCGTATAATGCTTTTTTTCAACTTTAATACTTTGTGCTCTTGGTCCTTTTGTTACATAACCGATAGGTTGTCCTACATATACTTCTTCTTCAAGATACCTATTCAGAAATGCAAATTTTACATTCATTTGAAAGATTTTCTAATTGTTTTGAGTAGCAATAGAAATGATTAATCTGATAGTTTCAAGCTGAGCAATAGGGGAGTATACCTCATCATAATCAGTCTCAGCTTTCTGATTGTAACCTTTGATAACCAACCGAGCTTTATAGCGTTCAATATCTCCTTTCACATTCTTCTTTGCTTTGCATACCCACTTGACTCTAATTGCTTCCTCCCTTTTTGGTAGTGTGGTAAGTTCCCATGTGCTATTCTTCTTGATAGCCTTGATTTCTTCATCCATGTCTTCTTTCCATCTTCTATCTTGGACGGATTCTTCAAAGCCTATAGGCTCGCAATCGAAAAATAGACAAAATAGTGTAAGATTGTTTTCATTCTCTATTACCTCGTACAACTCGGAGAGTGTTCTTGTCTTTTGGGGCCTTGGAGAAAAATTTGGTGGTGGTGATGATGATGCCGGAGAACTACCAAGATTTGAAGATGATGGAGGTGATGGAGTATGTGCTTCCAACTCCTTTGGTGCTTGGCCTTCTTCTTCAAAGAACATGTATGGACTGTTCCATTCTTCTTGTAATTTTCACTCCCATGTTCTTTCTTCATCAAACTCTGCATCTATACTTAATGTGATTTTGCTGCTACATGGATCGTACAACTTGTAGCCCTTGATCCTTGAATCATAGCCGATAAGAACAAATTCAGCACTATGACCATCAAACTTGGTTCTTCTTTATTTTGGTGCATGTGCATATGCGATGCTTCCAAACACCCTTTGGTGTCCAACTCCAGGCTTTTGTCCACCCCATGCTTCTTGCGGCGTCATATTGCATAGGCTTCTGGTTGGATTTCGATTCAGAATGTTGATGACACAGTCTACAGCTTCAGCCCAGAAAGCTTTGGGCATCTGTTTCTGCTTCAGCATGCTTCTCGCTATATTGAGGATTGTTCGATTCTTCCTCTCAGCAACTCGATTTTGCTGGGGCGAGTATGATGCTGTTAGAGAGTGTCGAATCCTTTGTTCTTCATAGAAAGCTTCAAATTCCTTTAATGTGAATTTCCCTCCTCTATCAGACCTGATAGATTTCAGAAAATATTCACTTTCTTTTTCTACAAAGATCTTGAACTTT
This sequence comes from Agave tequilana, assembly GCA_038442645.1. Lineage (NCBI taxonomy): Eukaryota > Viridiplantae > Streptophyta > Magnoliopsida > Asparagales > Asparagaceae > Agave > Agave tequilana. The sequence continues at coordinate 132,868 of JAVJIF010011649.1, read as the reverse complement.
TTAAATATTTCGAACACTTCAGATTTTTTTTTCAAAAAATAGACCCAAGTTTTTCTTGAAAAATCATCAGTAAATATTAGGATTACTTGTTTCCCCCAAAAGAATTTGGAGGGATTGGGCTGCAAACGTCTGTATGAACAAGTTGTAAAAGTTTGAATGCTCTAAATGTTGATTCTTTTGCAAAGCTGCTTCGATGATGTTTGCCAAGTAGACACTCTTTGCATGGTTGCTTTGGGTGATCGATGAAAGGTAGTCCTTTCACCAACTGTTGCTTATATAATAACTTAAGATCTCTAAAATTTTGATGTCCATACCTCATATGCCATAACCAGGATGGATCTTTTTATTTGCATGCAAACACTTCACATTGTCAACTTGAACATTTAGAACGAACATCCGATTCTTCGTCATTTGAACTTTTACAGTTAGCTTCTTCTTTTGGTCTCTGATACAAAGGCATCGATCTTCCATATGGATGAAATATCCCTTTCCCAGTAGTTGTCCTAAGCTGAGGAGATTGTTCTTCATGTTCAGAGCATAGTAGACATTAGAAATAAGCTGATGACTCCCAACTTTTTACCGAATTAGAATCTTGCATTTTCCTTTTACTGGGATATCTGAGGAATCACCAAATGAAAGTTGGCCATTTACTGATTCATCAAGCTCCACGAACATGTTCTTCTTTCCACACATATGATTGTTGGCACCTGTATGAAGGTACCACATGTTTTCACTTACCTTTTCTCCTTTGAAAGCCAACATAATAGCATGTTCTTCTTCTATGTAATGTTTGCTCCAATATGGTTAGGGGCACGATTCCAGCATTCCGAGGCATAATGACCATACTTCTTGTAATTATAACATTGAATTTGAGATTTTTCAAACCTTCCTCTTTTAGAAAAATTTTCTATTCCATGACCCCTTGCAAATATTTGTTTTTGCACAGTTTCTTCATAGTTTTTGGTGGTGAATCTACTTCTTCCACCTTGTCCTCACCCTTGAGATCCCCCACGTTCTCGGAAGCTTCTTCTGCCTCGATAGTTGGTCCAGTTTCGATCATCTATACTTTATTTTTGACTTCCTCTGCTCTTCTTTCAACTTCAGCTTTGACTGCAGAACTTACTCCACTGGCTCTTTCCTTCTATTGATTCTCTGTTCATGGATTTGCAGAGAACCCATAAGCTCGTCAATGGTCATAGCCTCCAGATCCTTGGCTTCTTCAATAGCAACAACAATATAATCATACTTTGGATCAAGCAATCGAAGTATCTTCTCATTCACTCGAACATCTTCAATGATTTCGCCATTTCATCGAATTGATTCATAATAGACTGAACGCTTGTGAAATAGTCTAAAATTGACTCTTTGATCTTCATCTTCAGGCCTTCGAACTCCATTCGAAGTGTTTGGAGTTGAACCTTTTTTACCTTCTCTGCTCCTTTATAGGAGTTTTGAAGTATCTCTCACGCTTTCTTGGATGTATTTGTATTTGCTATCTTCTCAAATGCCGATTCATCCACACCTTGGTAAATGAAAAATAGGGCTTTCTTGTCTTTCTTCCGTAAGTCTTTCAATGCATCCTTTTGGGCATTTGTTAACCCATCAGTTCCTTCTGGCTCAGTATAGCCATTCTGTGATACCTCTATCTTTGAAATACAAGATTTAATAATGAATAATAATATTTTATTGCATGTATTTTGTGTTAATTATTATTGTTGTTATATATTATTATTATTATGGTTATTACTATTGATAATTATTATTATTGTTATTGTTAAATATCTTTGTGTATTATTGTTATTATTCTTATTATTAGTATTATTGATATTTATTTTGTGTATTATTCTTAAAAAAGCTCACTTCTTGCCTCCTATTTTTCTCTTTCTTTTTCTTTCATTTTCTTATTCTTTATCTTAAGCCCAATCCAAACTCAAGTATCCATTTTCATATGTTTTACCTTTACCCATTAGCCTATATTCATTTCCTATCTTTCTTTCATTTTTTCTTGGCTCATGCCATGAGCCCATTTTCATTCCTTCTATTTTTCTTTTATTTGAACCAAAACCCGAACCAAAACCTATTAGCTAATATTTAATTTTAATCTTATCTCAAATTTAAATCCTAACAAAAATCATATCTAATTCTAACTTACCCAAATCTACATCCTATCACAATATCAACTAATTCTATTTCAAAATAAAATCTTAACTAACCTTTAATCTATTTATCCTTATCCTATCAACTAAATCTTAAATCCTAACTATATAATTTTATATCTTAACTACCTAATCACTAACCCTATATCTCTCTCCCCTATATTTAATCCTATCTAATCCTATCCATCAAATCTAAATCTTAACCAACCCAATCCTCATATATTCTAGCTACTAAATTCTATAGTTATCTTAATTAAATAAAAACCTAACTAACCTAACTATCTAATCTTAAATATCCTAATCCTAAATATATAATTATAATCAATTAACATCTCCTATATAAACATCTAATTCTAAACCAAAATCTTAACCTAATCTTCTCCTCCTTTTGCTGGCAGCCCCAACCCACCATACGACCCCCTCTTTCTTTTCTAGCGAGACCCCGAAGGCAGTTCGCGATACTCTGACATCCTCGCGGCCTCGGCCTCCTATGTCGTTGAACTCTGCATGGCCGGCCATGAGTTTTTCTCTCCCCCCCTCCCGTGGCTTCCGCCTCCTCCAACGAGCTCTGTCGCGGCCTTTTCTCGGCCATGTCTCCTCCTACACCATGAATGTGCCCTCTCTTCCTCTCTATTTCTATGTTATTATGTATGTATGTGTGTGTGTACACATTTGTGATTGAGTGTGTATAAATTATTATGTGATGGTACATTTGTGGATATGTGTTGCGTGTGCAAGGAGGTTTGCATGTTTTTTGTATATGTTTATGTAATAGTGTGTATGTATGTATAAATATATGCATGATTATAAGTGTGTGAGTATTGTGTATGCCTGAGTGTATGCATGATTATGTGTATGTATGTATATACTCGTATATATATGTATAGGGTGTGCACATGTGCATTTATGCGTACGTATGACTATATATGTTTGCTTATATGTTACAGCAATGCAACCTGTTTGTGCGCTCTGAACCCGATAATAGAAGAACCAAACCAGATCTGAATTTATGTTCGTTATGGACCCGATATGCTGGCGATTCGAAAACTGACCCATGGGATGATCCGGAGATTCGTACTGATTTGTGCAGTGGAGACCAGACGGTGATTCGGTTCCAAAATCGTGTAATTTAAAGTGAGTGTTTGTTTATTGGTCTATTTCAATTTCAACGTTTTATCTTAATATTTCATGCACATGTATATATTATTCTGCACTATTCTATTCATGCCAATAACTATTGTTACAATGTGATGCTCTGATATTATTTTATTGATATATCGATACTCTGTTACCAATAGCATTGTCGATTCATTCCATTATTCTAGGCAGATGAGTGTTAGTCTTGATCCTCCTTATTAATAATAACCAGATGAGAATTTAATTATAAAGTTGAGAAATAATTAATGAGATTGCTTCATAGATAGATTGGATCAGTGGACAATATGAGGGTGAGACTAGATCTAGTGATGGAGAATGAAATTGATTTATTGTTGAAGTGTGTGTGTGTGTATATGTAGAGTTAGTATCTTAGCACTAAGATGTGGTGACTCACTTTATCGATGGGTAACATTATTTAAATTATTAGATCTGTTGATACTTGGATTTATTATTGGACTTTTATTGGAGTGGATATTGACTTAGAGTTAAGAAGGAATGTAGACTGGATTAATATGAATTAATAGTGCACATGGACATATAGTGGATTCAATAACCTCTTACTGAGATATTCTTGTCATATCATTCATTATAAATTGTTTACCATTTCAGATTCATGATTATTTGTGGTATATCTTTGACTGTGACTTGACTGGACCTAGTAATTAGCCTATTCCATGTTTGTGGATGAGTGGTACATTTCATGTAAAGTATTATAAGGCATTTGTTTGGTGATTACTTAGATAAGAATCTTCTTAAATATTGAGGACTGAAAGAATATGATGCTATTTTACTAGAAGACTGAGTCTAACTAGATGCTTGAAACTATGTATGGACTTAGTTAGATTTGGAGTTAACCTGAGATGTATATTCTTTATATTGGATATTGTGATTGACCTTGAATAGATGTGAGAACGTGTTATGATCTTGATCAATGATCTTACTGTTATTTGATGGTGAGGATATGACTAGAATTAGCTGACTATTTATGCGAGACTCTGATATACTGGTGACTAGAAGATAGATATACTGATAATATAAAAGATTAAAATAAACTGATATGAATGAGATAGCTGGTTATTGATTTATTGAGGCGATGGTATACCATATCAGATACTTTGACATGGATTGATACTTGATGTTCACGATGATTGTATTAGGACTATTAGTTGATGGATCAATTACTATTATATCTTAGTGCAGATGGATGAGATATTGATCAGTTCTAGATGAGACTATCTATTGAGTAGTATTCGGGCTTGTTATTGTATTCATGTTATTGAAAGTTACTAGCAAAATATTGTCAGACCGTAACACATATATTGTTCCAGTGTTCTACCATTTACACGGTAATATTATCCACATTGTTATTGTTACATCATTGATATTGTTATTGTCACTGTATCATCCTAGTAATCAAAATAACATGGATATTGATTGTTTTAAATAATAATATAATAGACAACTTATACCGAAAATGGGAAAATTGATGGAGGAGACAACGTCTGTATTTAGGGTGGATCTAGGATACAGGTTACGCAATCGAGATACGGTTCCACGCAGGGTTCCAGGGGATGACTGACATCCCGTATTGTTCATATTGTTATTTTTATTGTTATTGACTACCTAACGGTAGGACCTGGTTCAGCGCCAGGTGATTGGGCCGTGGTCCTAGGTATGTACGGGACCCACTTAAAGCATGGACAATATCTCAAACCAATCAGTTTCAATAACTTAGACCCTGATTGACATGTGTAATAGGCGTAGTATGAGATGCGTCTATTACAGGTGGTAATTGGTGTTCGCTAACATAATTGATAACAAAACTGAAATATTAGATTGATATTACAGACTGAACATAAATTTGTACATGTTATAATAGACACCTGATTGTACACTGGACCTTAGCATGACTTATTTTTTCACATGATATATATAGACTGTGATAGACACCTATCATGATTTGATATTTGATTTTTGTATTGACTGACTTTATTGCTCTTCGTTCATGTTTCATATGTTATATCTGTCTTTTTCCAGTACTGTTTATCATTATGTGCACACTGTTTATATGTATGAGCACTTCCTCTTTTTCTTACACACTCATTAGGTCGCTTTCTAACGACCCTGGATTCGCATGTTCAGATATTGGATGTTTCATGTTTTGATCAGGTATTGGGAGATGATCACAGGCATCTTGAGGAGCCGAAATTCTTTCTTACTCGATCATCTTTTCTCAGTTTTTTTTGCCTCTTCTTTATTCCATTTCTTTCATGATTCTATGCATTAGACTCATGCTTGTTCTATTCCTTTATTTATCTGTTATCATATGTGGATGTTTATATGTTACATTGCAGTGATATTGACTTATCGTAGTAGATTTTATAGCTTGTTCAGGTTACTTTAGGCTTAGCGTGTATACGCGGGGTATTCTCCTCGCGTATATACGTCGTCGACTCCCTTCGCGACTCCGTTTTCACGTATTTTAGGAAGCGGGGCATGACAGGATTTTCTTGGTATCAAAGCCACGTTTACTCAAATAGAACCTAGTTCTCATCGGTAACTTAAAATAAGCTATAGTTACACTGCAATGTACTTATACTATCCATATAATGATATTGACTCCACTTGGAATTGACTGTCCTCCCTTTGAAAATCCATCTCTTTGATCTTTCGATCTCTCTGATTGCATCTTTTCTTTTAGAGTAGTCTTGGTTCCATCTTGATTCCTATTCTTCTTATCGATTGTATTTCCTAATCTTGTCTCTTGGAACTCGTTACTCTATTTGGTAGTAGAGATCAGAGCACACAGCGGAAGCGTGGTGGGCCCATGATACAGTGAAGAGTGACGTGAAAGATTTATCTTCTCTTTTAACTTGATTTTTTATCATTCCCTACTTTATTGAAATTTCGAGGACGAATTTTTATAAAGTGGGTAGAATGTAATACCTCTATTTTTGAAATATAAGATTTAATAATGAATAATAATATTTTTATTACATGTATTTTGTGTTAATTATTATTGTTGTTATGTATTATTATTATGGTTATTACTATTGGTAATTATTATTATTGTTAAATATCTTTGTGTATTATTGTTATTATCCTTATAATTAATATTATTGATATTTATTTTGTGTATTATTCTTAGACAAGCTCATTTCTTGCCCCTATTTTTTTCTTCCTTTTTCTTTTATTTTCTTATTCTTTATCCTAAGCCCAATCCAAACCCAAGTATCCATTTCCATATGCTTTACCTTTACCCATTAGCCTATATTCATTTCCTATCTTTCTTTTATTTTTTCTTAGCCCATGCCATGAGTCCATTTCCATTCCTTCTATTTTTCTTTTATTTGAGCCAAAACTCAAATCAAAACCTATTACCCAATATCTAATTTTAATCTTATCTCAAATTCAAATCCTAACAAAAATCATATCTAATTCTAACTTACCCTAATCTACATCCTGTTTTCAAAATCACAATCTCAACTAATTCTATTTCAAAATAAAATACTAACTAATACTAAATCTATTTTAATTCTTATCCTATCAACTAAATCCTAAATCCTAACTATGTAATTGTTTATCTTAACTACTTAATCACTAGCCCTATATATATCTCTCTCTCTATTTAATCCTATCTAATCTTATCCATCAAATCTAAATCTTAACCAACCTAATCCTTATATATCCTAACTACTAAATTCTATAGTTATCTTAATTAAATAAAAATCCTAACTAACCTAATCCCTCACTATCTTCCAATCCTAACCATCTAATCTTAAATTATCCTAATCCTAACTATATAATCATAACCAATTAACATCTCCTATATAAACGTCTAATCCTAAAACCCTAACCTAATCTTCTCCTCCTTTCGCCTAACCCACCATACAACCTCCTCTTTCTTCTCTAATGAGACCCGACAGCAGCTCGCGACACCCGGACATCCTCGCGGCCTCCGCCTCCTCTGTCGTCGAATTCTCTATGGCCGGCCGTGAGTTTCTCCCCCTCCGGGGCTTCCGCCTCCTCCAGTGAGCTCCGCCGCGACCTTCTCCTGGCCATGTTTCTCCTACACCTTGAGTGTGCCCTCTCTTCCTCTCTATTTTTATGTTATTATGTATGTATTTATGTATGTGTCATTTGTGATTGGATGTGCATAAATTATTATGTGATGGTACATTTGTGGATATGTGTTACATGTGCATGGAGATGTGCATATTTGTTGTATATGTTTATGTAAGAGTGTGATGTATGTATGTATAAATGTATGCATGATTATAAGTGTGTGAGTATTGTGTACGCCTGGGTGTATGCATGATTATGGGTATGTATGTATATACTCGTATGTGTGTGTATATATATAGGGGTGTGTACATGTGCATTTATGTATACGTGTGGCTATATGTGTTTGGTTGTATGTTACAGCGATGCAGACCTGTTCGTGCGCTCCGAATCCTGTAACAGAAGACCCAGACCTGATCTGGATTTATATTCGTTATGGACCCGATACACTGTTGATTCGAAAACTGACCCATGGGATGATCCGGAGATTGGTACCCGTTCGTGCGGTGGAGGCCAGACGGTGATTCGGTTCAAAAATCGTGTCATTTCAAGTGAGTGTTTGTTTATTAGTCTATTTCAATTTCAGCATTTTATTTTAATGTTTCATGCGCATGGATATATTATTCTGCTTTATTCTGTTCATGTCGGTCACTATTGTTACATTGTGATGCTCTGATATTATATTATTGATATATCGTTACTCTGTTACCAACAGTATTGTCGATTCGTTCCATTATTCTAGGCAGATGGGTATTAGTCTTGATCCTCCTTATTAGTAATAACCAGATGAAAATTTAATTGTAAAGTTGAGAAATAATTAATGAGATTGCTTCATTGATAGATTGGATCATTGGACTATATTAGGGTGAGACTGGATCTGGTGATGGAGAATAAAATTGATATATTGTTGATGTTTGTGTGTGTGTATATTGTTGGCCCAAATCCCATCATTTTAGTTTTGATGATGATTAACTCATGTAGTTATTTTCTAATAATCTTGTGTTTAATAAGTTTCAGATATTTGATCAAGATCTTAGTCGGTGTTTAATTTCAACGAAAGAATTAAAGTCAAGTTTTTGAAGCTAGCACGTGTTGATTTAAGAGCTCGCGCTTCAAGATCGCATCAAGTACTCAAGGAGAAGTCTAACTCATGGATCAAGTTTGGACCAAGTCAAGATGGAGAAGAAGATTTTCAAAAGAAAATTTTCAAGAAGACTTGTGTCATGTTTGTTATTTTTAAAATTTAATTTTTTAATAAAATATACAGGATAGATTAGTTGTGGATTGCTCAAGCTCATATACACATACAAAATTTATGTGTTTTCATACTTTAGTTTTAAAAAATACTGTTTTTTTTTAAGCTTCAAATTATACATCCTTATGTTTCATGATTAGGTTCATCAAAATAAGTTCATATCGTTTATATGTGTTTTGGATTTCATCCATACAAATTGTTGGTTCAAATGTTTAAAAAAAACTTATTTGATGTTTATATTTCATGTGCTTGAATTTTGTATTTATCAAAACTTATTTTAGAGCTTATTTTCAAAAACATAGATATTTTATCTTATATGTGTTTTGGATCATATCCATACACACTAAGCTACAAAAGTGTTTAAAATATCTTGTTTTTGTATTTGAAGAAGTTTTTGAAAAAAATTATTTTTCAAATTGAAGATTGGTTTTGAAAAATACGGGTTTTTATTTAAGGCTAAATTTCTATATCACAAAAATGGTTCAAAAGTTTGTAATATGTGTTGATTTTTTATCACACATATTTGTACTTTAAAGTATTTCAATGAACTTAATTTTGGAAATTTTATGTGATTTTAGAGGATTTTATAGGAGTTTATAAGACCGAGTTTGAATCCTCTATTATCCTAACATGGCCTTCTGGCGGTCAGGTCGGTCGACCGGGTGGTCGACCGATGTTTACAGAACGTGCACAAGCCTTGGCTTGAGGGCCGGTCGACTGGGCAGTCGATCAATCCAGAGAGTTCACTCTCTAGATCTGGCCCCGGTAGACCGGAAAGTCGACAGGCCAGAGAGCTTTGCTCTCTGGATCTTGTCTCGGTCGGCCAATCTTGTCTCAGTCGACCGACTGGTCGACCGATAGGTCAAGACCTGGGTACGGTCGACCAGCAACCCCAACGGTCATAAATATGACCGTTATTCGGTCGACCGGGCGGTCGACCGACAGGTCATCTGGCCGGGGTTTTGAGCCCCAACGGCTATATTTCTGAACTCTATAAAAGGGGGCTATTTTGGTTAGTTTTATACAAGATTTTGGAGAAGTTTTAGAGCCAGTTTTTCCAATCTGTCTTTGGGTTTTCTCCATTTATTTTTGGGGTAAAACTTTCATATCATAAGGAGAGTTTTTAAGAGTGTTTTCAAAAGAGATTTCTTGAGTTTTTTACTACAACTCTATCTTGTTTTTCTCACGCAAACTTGAGCTTTACATTGCTATATCAATCCTCTAGGGATCTTTATTGTGAGAGTTATTTTTGTGATCAAGAGAAGTGATCACAAGATTTCATTCTTGTATTGTGAGGAGTTGGAGATGTTGTGGCCTCGATGAAGAGAGTTGTGGTGATCAAGTGAAGTGATCACTAAATGTTCCAACTTGTGGTTGGAGGAGTTGTAAGAGGTTCGGCCTCGGCAAGCTAGTGTGCTTGCGTGTATTATTCTTACGGGAACAAGTGAGGGACTTGCAGGTCCAAGAGTTCTGGTGTGAACTCGCTGTAGGTAATGCAGCTCCGAGTGATCTTGCGGGATCGTTATAGTGGAAATAGTGTTGAAGGCGGGGATGTAGAGTAAGGGTGCTCGAACCTCAAAACAATTCTCTCGTGTTTGCAATTGCTCATCTCTCTCTCTCACTTGTGTTTATATATCTTGCATGCTTATATTGTTTATCTCTTTATATGCTTGATATATTTGTGCTCAATTAAATATATGTTTGGGATTGTTTGCTCGCACTTGTATTCAATCAAGAGAGCCATAGTGGCACATCAACTCTTAATCCAGAGGAATCTTGAGGAGATAATCCAGAGCCCTTCACTGGGAATTCAGCTACACTCTTTGGTTATACTTGGTGTGTTTAGCATAATAGTGTTAGTTTGCATAAATAGTTTTAATTCCGCATTAGTTTGCATTAGATTAGTTAGTACACCTATTCACCCCCCTCTAGGTGTATTTCAATTGGTATCAGAGCTTAGTGCTCTTGATATGGGTCTAACAACCTTGAGATAAAGATCCTACTTTAGCTAATGACAATATTTATTTACACACACATGGATTTCATGTCACCTCTCTTATTTGACATTCTTGACTTCCAAAATTGAAAAGTTTAAGATGTCTATGTATCTTAAGGCCTTATCTTGCCACCATTAAGGATTCAATTGTTTAAATGGCAAACATCTAGAGTCTAATGCAAAAGCCATCCATGCATTAATGAATACCCTAAATGATGAATATTTATCTAGGGTTGCTAACTTTGATTCGACTTTTATAGTATAGAGTACCCTTGTCTTCCTTGGTGAACAAAAGCAATACTATATAGGGAGTGACTCGGATGATGGAAGTGATACTTCTAACATGTGTTACATGATCCAAGGGGATGACCCCTGAGGTAAATTCCAAATCCGAGCTAGAAAAAGATATTGACATGCCTTGTGATGAGATTGCATTTTTTTTGTTAAAAACTTCTGAAAAAATATGATTTATTAAAATTGAAAATGATAAGTTGAAGAAGGAAAGCACTTCCTTGTTAAAAGAAAATGATTCTTTTAAAAATAAATTTGAATGTGTTCCAAAAGAAAATGAATTTTTGAAAAAAGAGAATATTTACTTGTCTTCAAAATTAAATGACATTTGTGAAGGAAACAATTCATTGAAAAATAAAATTATTTTGGTGGAAAAGAAAAAGAGATTATTTTGGAAGAAAATAACTCTTTGAAAAAGAAAATTATTTTAAAAGCAAAAGAAAATATTTCTAAAAAGAAAAGATTGTTGATTCTCATACTTATGTCTCTTCTTCCAAAATTAATAATGATATTTGTATTGTGAAGAAGAAAATTGATTATTTAGGCTCCACTTTGAGCCAATGTGCTATTGATCACTCTAGATTGGAATTCATGTTTCGTAAGAAACAAATTCCACATGTTCATGCACATATCTCATCGCATACATATGCACACCATGCTCACACTCACACCACTCATATGCATGCTAGAGTGTATAAATGTACACATTGCGGCCGTAAAGACCATTTAGTAAAGTTTTGTTTTGATAAGATAAATCATGTAAATTTTACATGTAAAAATGTTTGGGTTCCTTATGATGCTAACCCCCGTTGACCTAAAAAGAAATGAGTACTAAAATTCTCACCACTTGTATTTGATGTAGGCGTGGGCTCTCACATGATGTGAGAGGAATAGTGCCTTGTGGTGAATGCATAAGTTAGAAGGACAAACCAAATTGATGCATCACTATCAAGAAAGTTTGGTGGGAGGACCACCATGATTTGGAGACTTAGAAAATAATTCATATGGTTTGGTAACTATCTCTAAACTCCTATTTACGTTGATAATTTTTTTACATATTGTGTTTTAATGCTCATTATGTTAAATGCAATGTTATTAGACATGTGATATACATAAATAGTTTTTGAGATACACACATATTTATATGGATTCATATTTTATTTTCTCACTATTGTTTAACTATTATGTACATACTAGTCCTAAAACACGTGCATTTGGCCTAATGATCATATTTGTTTTGTACTTCATGTGGTGATCACTTGTTTAGATGTAGTTTTCTTTAAATTTGTGTTTATACTTGTACAAGTAGTGAGCTACACTTGATTATTATATATTGTTGGAACTTACTTTTGATGATACATTTGTGAAGCCATTTCAATGGAGCTCTTTTGCACAAGCCTATTCAAGAGTTCTACATGATCAAGACATCCCAAAGAGAGTTGCTATTGATGTGTACTGTAATGGTTAATAGTATGTTAAAAGCCTTGAAACACACATACACATCATTAGTTTATTAGTAGACTTAACCCTTCCTATTAGTAGACTTGATCACCTATTAGTAAACTTGACCCTTCCTATTAGTAGACTTGACCCTTGCTATTAGCAGACTTGACCCTTCCTATTAGCAGACTAATAGGGTTGTCAGTCGACTTATTAAAATGACTAGTCGACAATACATGTTGTAGTCGACTTATAATTCATGTTGGTCGACTAACTATAGTTTTTAGAAACTTGCATATCTGTTTCAGTCTTATGTAGTCGACTTATACCTAAGATTAGTCGACTATCTCAGTCAAATTTGCCTATACTAGTCGACTAACCCCCACCCCTAGTCGACTTATAGCAGTTTGTAACTGTTGTATAGTTATCGAATTCTGGTGTTTTATCCAACGTTTCAAAATTCAAATTTGTCCTGATAACTACTCTAACTAACTATAGATTTCACCTATAAATAGGGATGTTGTCTTAGGCTAAAAACACCAATTCAAATCAATAGTTTTCTTCCCAAAAACTCTATTGAAAAAATCTGATTTCAGAAAACTGTTTTTCACTTTCAATTCTTCATTCAAATTCCCACTCTATAGTGAAGATTTCTGAGAGTCCACCTATAATAGCCCTTGTCCACGATCACATACAGATTCAAGGCTTATAGGAAAGTTTGTAATCACTCAAAGAGGAGCATTGTACAAGAGCGTCTTCGGGTTGAAGAGAGTTTGTACAAGGTGTTGTGGTCTTCTTGGTTGTAAGAAGAGTTGTACACATTTGGCAAAGGGGATTTGTCAAGTAGTATGCAAGGTGTTGATTTTGGGTGTACAAAGTCAAAGGATAAAGGAAAATCTCAAGCGGGTGCCTTGGGGACTGGATGTAGGTCACGAGGACCGAACCAGTATAAATCTCTTGTGTTTGCGTTTGCTTTACTTTCTGAAATTTAATTCCTTTTATTGCAAGTACTTTCTTTCTGTAACGCTAATATTTTGTTTGAGTGTTGACGTATATTCTAAATCTTACAATTGGCATTATCTCGGGACCAACAATTGGTATCAGAGCCCAGCACAGCCTAGCCCCGCATACAAGCCCTACATACCTAGTCAACAACATACAAGGATGGCAACGGAGTTCCCTTCGTCACAATTCAAAGAAGGACATTCTACACAACGTCCACCGCTATTTGACGGATCCAACTACAACTATTGAAAGTATAGAATGAAGATCTACTTGCAATCGCTCAACTACGAACTTTGAAACATAGTAGAAGTACCGTACACCAAGCCGACAACCAACTACACCTCTTGGAGTGATGATCAGAAGAAGAATGCGAACCTTGATGCCAAAGCGAGAATGCTTTATTCTGTACCTTAACCAAAGAAGAATTCAACCGTGTGTCAACAACCACTTCTGTAAATCGAATATGGCACACTCTACAGGTAACACATGAAGGCACAAATAAAGTTAGGAATCTAAAATTTTTGTCCTTGTCTACGTGTTTGAACTTTTCAAAATGAAGGAGAATGAAACCATCTCAGAAATGGTTACAAGATTCACCGACATAACCAATTCCCTAGCATCCCTTGGAAAGGAATACACCCAAGTCGAAAAAGTTCACAAGATCTTTCGTGCACTCACACCAAATTGGGAGAAGAAGACAACTGCAATAGAAGAAGCGAATGATCTCTCAACAATGTCGTTAGAAAACCTTATTGGTAATCTAATGGCATATGAAGTGCAACTCGAAGACAGAAAGAAGGATGAACAACAATCTCTCTTAAAGAAGAAAGAACTTGTCTTCCATGCATCCTCAGACACAGACAATTCAGATAACGATGAAGAAGAGATGACAATGCTTTCAAGAAATTTCAGAAAGTTCTTGAAGCAAGGTAAGTTTAAATATTTTAATTGTAATAAAACAGGCCATATGAAAAAGGATTGTCCTTTGCTAAAAAATAAAGGTAAATTCAAGAGTAAAAAGTTCAGAAAGAAGAAAGACTACCAAGCTTCATGGGAAAATAGTGATTCCTCTTCCTCTGATGAAGAAGAAACCACTGAACATGTCAACATCTGTTACATGGTTCTAGAAGAAGATGAGGTACAATTTTCTGAACTCTTAGATGCATTTCAAGAATTATACAATGATCTTAAGAATGAAAAAATAAAGAATAAAGTTTTGACAAAAGAAAATGAAAAACTTTTTAAAGAAAATTCTTGTTATGCTTCTCAAATTTCTTCTATAAATTCTCAAAAAGAAGATTTTGAAAAAGTGATATCATCATTAAAAAGGATAATGAGAATTTATTACAAAATAATATTTTATTGAAAAGAGAAATTATGTCTTTAAATGAAAGAATTTCAGTTTTTGATAAAGACATATCAATTTTCAAAATAAAGTATGAAGAGATTTTGAAAAATGTGACTAAATTTAATCAAGGAAAAGAAAAGTTGAATGATTTGTTATCATATCAAAAGATGTCACATAATCATTATGGTCTTAGATTTTTTAGAAAATCTACATATGTTAGTAATCCATATAATTCTTTTGTGAAAAGAAATACTGATATTATTTCAAAAAGAATCAAGAACAAGTTCATATGGATTCCTAAAAATTTAAACATTATTGATAAAAATACTTATATTGCATCATACATACATGATATATGTAATTCATGCAGTTATGTGTATACTAACAGATGGAAACCAAATTCAAATTGGGTTTGGTCTCCTAAAGGTTAATGCTTTGATCTTATTATATTTGGTACCATTCTAATGTCTATCTTTCAGGTACCATATAAGAAGTTTGTTAAGAAAAATATTTTTAGAACATTTATCATATATATATATATATATATATATATATATATATATATATATATATATATATATATATATATATGTTATGATATATTTTTTACAGGGGGAGAACACATGTTTTTCTACATCTGTTATAACCTCTTTTCTACAGGGGGAGAACATATTTTCTGCAGGGGGAGAACATTTAATATATTTCTGCACGGGGAGTATTCATGCACACAAAGTGTCGTCATCAAAAAGGGGAGAATGTTGGAACTTGCTTTTGATGATACATTTGTGAAGCCATTTCAATGGAGCTCTTTTGCACAAGCCTATTCAAGAGTTCTACATGATCAAGACTTCCCAAAGAGAGTTGTTATTGATGTGTATTGTAATGGTTAATAGTATGTTAAAAGTCTTCAAACACATACACATCATTAGTTTATTAGTAGACTTGACCCTTCCTATTAGTAGACTTGATCACCTATTAGCAGACTTGACCCTTCCTATTAGCAGACTTGACCCTTCCTATTAGCAGACTAATAGGGTTGTTAGTCGACTTATCAAAATGACTAGTCGACTAATGCATGTTGTAGTCGACTTATAATTCCTGCTGGTCGACTAACTATAGTTTCTAGAAACTTGTATATCTGTTTCAGTCTTATGTAGTCGACTTATACCTAAGATTAGTCGACTAACCCAGTCAAATTTGCCTATACTAGTCGACTAACCCCACCCTCTAGTCGACTTATAGTAGTTTGTAACTGTTGTACAGTTATTGAATTCTGGTGGTTTATCCAACGTTTCAAAATTCAAATTTGTCCTAATAACTACTCTAACTGACTATAGATTTCACCTATAAATAGGGATGTTGTCTTAGGCTAAAAACACCAATTCAAATCAATAATTTTTTGCCCAAAACTCTGTTGAAAAAAATCTGATTTCAGAAAACTGTTTTCCAGTTTCAGTTCTTCATTCAAATTCCTACTCTATAGTGAAGATTTCTGAGAGTCCACCTATAATAGCCCTTGTCCACGATCACATATAGATTCAAGACTTATAGGAAAGTTTGTAATCACTCAAAGAGGAGCATTGTACAAGAGCGTCTTTGGGTGAAGAGAGTTTGTACAAGGTGTTGTAGTCTTCTTGGTTGTAAGAAGAGTTGTACACATTTGGCAAAGGGGATTTGTCAAGTGGTGTGCAAGGTGTTGATTTTCGGTGTACAAAGTCAAAGGATAAAGGAAAATCTCAAGCGGGTGGTTTGGGGACTGGATGTAGGTCACGAGGACCGAAATAGTATAAATCTCTTGTGTTTGCGTTTGCTTTACTTTCTGAGATTTAATTTTCTTTTATTGCAAGTACTTTCTTTCTGTAACGCTAATATTTTTGTTTGAGTGTTGACGTATATTCTAGATCTTACAATTGACATCATCTCGGGACTAACATATATTTGTGCTTCATTTCTCATTTGTACCCATTACGTGTACATGTATAACCTAGTTTTGATAATTCTTTCATTTATACTTATTTTTCTTATTTTTGTAAATGTTTAGCTTCATGTATATATTATTTTTGTCTAAAACTAATAGATATACATGTATATCCTAGAGCCACTTGCCTTCATGTAATATACTTTTATGGACTAGTCTATGTTTGGATATTTATGTATACCTTTAATTTTAACAAAACATACATATACCTTAATGCGTGTTTAGTTTTGATGAAAATTAGAGTTTTGATGATTTTCATGTTTTTGATAAAAGAATTTCATATTTATTTTGAACCTTATTGATTATTTTCATGAATATACTATTCACATAATTCTTGTGCACTCACATTTCATTGTTTACTCATATATTTGTTTTATGAGCACATTTTTTAGCCTTTTAGATCTTGAGTGACAATTTTGTGTACTTAGCAATGCTACATAGGATATATGGTTTGGTTTCATGTCTTAAAAGAACTTTAACTAGTTTTTTAAATATTATTTTAAACTAGTTTCTTGATTCTTAAATTGGTAGAGTTTTCAAACATGTTAAATTATTTTTAAACTCTTATTTTTAAAAACCCCTGCCAATCAAGGGCGGTTGGATGGCCGACCATGCCTTGTATATCCTTATTGAATATCTTTTAAACTTGTGTATAAATAGAGTGGTAAGTATGAGTTATACACATGATCTTTATAGAATTTTATTTTTGTATACTCATATGTGTTTCTTATATATGTATGCTTCAAATTTCAATTCGTATTTCTATTTTCATGCATACATATATATGATTTGATTGTGCTTGTTTAACAATGTCTTTACATTTTTAAAAGTACAAATTATATTTATGTTAAGCTTGATTTTTCTCTAAATGTTAATTGTTATCTTTACAAGCTTATACAATGATTTTAATTGGTATTTATTTGGTATCAAAATTTATTTCATGTTTCACCTTCAATTGGTATCAAAATCTACTAGTGGTATCTTAAAAAAAATTTTACAAGTGGTACCAATATTTTTTCAACTACTATTTGATTTCATTAGTATCATAATTCATTTTGTTCACTTCAAAAAAATTTCAAAAATTTGTTTTAAAAGTAGTTTCAAAATTTGTTGATATATATTGTCCATATGCAAGGGGAGCTTAATATCTCCTCTATATATAGATTCATATTGAGTGTACTTTCCATATTGAAGAGCTTGACCTCTCTTCGTTAAGTAGTACACGTGTGTAGGGGGAGCTTAACATCCCCGTTTATACATTATATGCTTTTTGTGGGTTAAGATTTAGTCATCCCTTCTCCATGTAATGCATGTATGCAGCGGGAGCCAACTTAACGTCTCTCCTCTTCATGAATGTATATTGCATATACATCTTT
This sequence comes from Agave tequilana, assembly GCA_038442645.1. Lineage (NCBI taxonomy): Eukaryota > Viridiplantae > Streptophyta > Magnoliopsida > Asparagales > Asparagaceae > Agave > Agave tequilana. The sequence goes on along the minus strand of JAVJIF010011649.1, from coordinate 114,803 downwards.
ATTGTTTGTTTCTCTTCGCCCCTTTGTTGATGAAGTGACAAAAAGGGGAAGAAGAATTTAGAGTTTATATGCATGTTAAATATTTGTTATTTATGCATATATATTTATTTTGTTTATGAGTTTTTATTGAATATCTTTATTGTTTTTGCTATGCATGAGTTAAGGGGGAGCTTCTATGAAGTTTATCTTTAATCCATGTATATATAACTCCATGAGTTTTGTCATCATCAAAAAAGGGGAGATTGTTGGCGCAAAGCCCATCACTCTAGTTTTGATGATGATTAACTCATGTAGTTATTGTTCTAATGATCTTGTGTTTAATAAGTTTCAGATATTTGATCAAGATCCTAGCCGGTGTTTAGCTTCAACAAAAGATTCAAAGTCAAGTTTTTGAAGCTAGCACGTGTTGATTCAAGAGCTCGAGCTTCAAGATCACATCAAGTACTTAAGGAGGAGTCTAGCTCATGGATCTAGGTTGAACCAAGTCAAGATGGAGAAGAAGATTTTCAAGAAGACTTGTGTCATGTTTGTAAGTGTTAAGATTTTATTTTTAGATAAATGATAAAGGATAGATTAGTTATGGATTGCACAAGCTCATACGCACACACACAAAAAATTTATATGTGTTTTCATAGTTTTAGTTTTAGAAAATACCGTTTTTGTTTTTGAGCTTCAAATTATATATTCTTATGTTTCATGATTAGATTTCATCAAAACAAGTTTATATGATTTATATATGTTTTGGATTTCATCTATACACATTATTGGTTCAAATGTTTAGAAAAACTTAATTGACGTTTCTATATCATGTGTTTGAGTTTTGTATTTATCAAAACTTATTATAGAGCTTATTGTCAAAAATATAGATATTTCATCTTATATGTGTTTGGATCATATCCATACACAGTAAGCTTCAAAAATGTTTAAAATATCTTGTTTTTGCATTTGAAAAAGTTTTGAAAAAAATCATTTTTCAAATTGAAGATTAGTTTTGAAAAATACGGGTTTTTGTTTAAGGCTAAATTTCTATATCACAAAAATGGTTCAAAAAGTTTGTAATATGTGTTGATTTTTTATCACATATATTTACACTTCAAAGTATTTCATTGTAAAGTTTATGTGATTTTATGAGATTTTATAGAAGTTTATAAGACCAAGTTTGAATCCCCTATTATCCTGACCTGGCCTTCTGGCGGTCAAGTCGGTTGACCGGGCGGTCGATCGATGTGCACAGAACGTGCACAAGCCTTGTCTTGGGGCCAGTCGACCAGGCGATCAACCGATCCAGAGAGTTCACTATCCGGATCTGGCCCCGGTAGACAGGAAGGTCGACCGTTAGAGAGCTTTACTCTCTGGATCTTGTCTTGGTCGACCGACTGGTCGACCGATAGGTCAAGATCTAGGTGCAGTCGACCGGGCGGTCGATCGGCAACCCCAACGGTCATAAATATGACCGTTGTTTGGTCGATCGGCCGGTCGACCGACAGGTCATCTGGCCTAGGTTTTCAGCCCCAACGGCTATATTTCTGAACTCTATAAAAGGGGGCTGTTTTGGCTAGTTTTATACAAGATTTTAGAGAAATTTTAGAGCCAGTTTTTCCATCTGTCTTAAGATTTTCTCCATTTATTTTTGGGCTACAACTTTCATATCAAAGGAGAGTTTTTAAGAGTGTTTTCAAAAGAGATTTCTTGAGTTTTCCATCACAACATTATCTTATTTTTCTCACACAAACTTGAGTTTTTCATTGCTATATCAATCCTCTAGGGATCTTTGTTGTGAGAGTTGTTTTTGTGATCAAGAGAAGTGATCACAAGATTTCATTCTTGTATTGTGAGGAGTTGGAGATGTGTGGCCTCGGTGAAGGGAGTTTTGTGGTGATCAAGTGACGTGATCACTAAGTGTTCCAACTTGTGGTTGGAGGAGTTGTAAGAGGTGTGACCTCGGTAAGCTAGTGTGCTTGCGTGTGTTGTTCTTGCGAGAACAAGTGAGGGACTTGCGGTCCAAGAGTTCTAGTATGAACTCATTGTAGGTGTTGCGGTATCGAGTGATCTTACGGGATCGTTATAGTGGAAATCCTTCATAGTGTTGAAGGCGGGGACGTAGAGTAAGGGTGCTCAAATCTCGAAACAATTCTCCCGAATTTGCGATTGCTCATCTCTCTCTAACTTGTGTTTATAAATCTTGCATGCTTTATTGTTAGCTCATTATATGTTTGATATATTTGTACTCAATTGAATATATGCTTGAGATTATTTGCGTACACTTGTATTCAACCAAGAGAGCCATAGTGGCACCTCAACTCTTAATCTAGAGGAATCTTGAGGAGATAGTGTAATATCCCCTATCTAAAAATACTATATTTTTATTTTTCTAAAGCATTTATTTTACTGGTTATTTTATTATTATTTGTTATTCTTATTATTGAGTGTTTCATAATGATTATAATTATTATGGCTATTTTTATGATTCTTCTTTATTATTATTAACTGTTACTTTTATTAATATTATTAATATGTATTGGTATTATTGTTGTTGATTATTATTAGTATTTTAATAATTATTATTTTTAATTACTAGCTAGTATTTTTTCCATTATTATGTTACTATTATTATTATTGTAGTTGCTATTATTGTTAATATTGATATTGTTATTATTCTTATTCTTATTGTATTGTTTTAGTCATTATTATTAATGGTAGTATTTTTACCAAGTATTATTGATAATATTTTAATGTTGATAATTTTATTATTATTACTACTACTATCTCTTTTTGATTATTAGTATTTATTATTATGTTGTTATTATTATTCATATCTTTCCCTTTTTCTAACCTAAAACCCAATCCTAATCCTAATCCAAATTCTATCTTATTAAATCTTTTCATAAATCTTAACTAATCCTAATCTAAATACTAACAAAAATCATATATAAACCTAACTTACTCAAATCTAAATATTATTTTTAAAATCATGACCTTAATTAATTCTATCCTAAACTACTCAATCAAGAAGTTTGAACCCAACTGAAATTCAGATTTCAAAAACTCCTAACAACATATAAAAAGTCTATACTACTTCTTTTTCTACCTCCGAAGAAAAAATCATGACCCAAGTCTCCCCACCTTCTTCTTTCTTTTATCCTCTAGCGGAGCATGAACAAAAGGGAACTTGAAGTATAGAGATGTAGGAACATGTTAGGGGAAGTCAAATCCAAGTAATCTATCTTCTCACAATTTATTTGGTATAAATAGTTTATTAAAAATCATGTCTATACCATAATTATTCATGAAATATTTTTTATAGATCAAAACCCAATCTAAAATCAAACTAAAATACATGTGAAGATCTACCAATTTATAATTTTAATTTACATATTTTTTCGGAATTTTTAACGAAGGATTTTCAAAAGGAAAAAAAAAAAAAAAAAGGACTCAGCCTAGGCCGGGCCGGCCTGGCCCGGACCAGCCCGGCTGGGCCTCACAGCAACAGGGCCTTTCGGCCCTGTTAAAAAAAAAAAAAATCCCGAATCAGCCCTAGGATTGGGCCTGGGCCTGGTCTCTAGATGTATAGGAAAAGGAAGAAAGAAAGAAAGAAAAGAAAATTTGCAAATAAAGAAATAATTAGTCAAAAATAAAAAATTAAGAAAAATATAAACAATAATCTACAATTTTTCTACTTTTCATAATAAAAATTTTAGACAAATATCAACATGAAATTAAATTAAATCACCCACTTTAAATCATTTTCCTTAATGGTAAATTCAGACTCGTTAAGTATTTTAATGGTTTAAAGCCTATTAAAAATCTAACAAAAATTGAAAATTGGATTAAATTAAACCTACTAAATTAATTAGACCCAGAGGATCATATTTCTAAACTCTCAAACTAATTAATCAAGATTAAAACCCCTTATAACTCTCAAGTAAAACATCCTTTTCAAAATTCTAACATTCTTAATGGAATGAACCATGAAGATTTATCGGGGCCTTATGATTTCAGTGCTTTGGAGTTGGGATCGAATTCAGGAGAGTGTTTCTTTTTCTTTGTGTAATTTTATTTAATTTTATCGTGAGTGTTCTTTTCCCCCTTCAGTTAAATAAGAATTTTGTGAAAAATGATTTTATATTGTTATGCAATTATGTTACTAAAATTTACTGAGATGATATTTGAGAGTCTTTACTCTTTCATCATTTTCTTATATGTTGTTATCAGTTACTTGTATCATTTCACATGACTATCTGATATATTATATCAGTACAATTACCTATATTGCTTCATGAGACATCGTTGAGTCCTAACACTATTTATTTAGTTAATCTACGTCATTTCATGTGTAGTTGTCTACCACTCTTGATTCATGATTAGTTGTAGTATACCTTAGACCATATTTGATCTTGTAATTGACCTAGTTGTGAAAGATCTTAGAATATAAATTAATTGATCTTGAGATTGGCCAGGTTCATATTGTAAATTTATTTGAGGTATTATTAGACATTTATTTTTGATGATATTTCAAACGAGAATTCATTTAGACAATAAAGATAGATCAAATAAGATGTTACCTTAAGATTGATTTATGTAGATGCTTGGATTTTCATATGTACCTAGAGTTCAACTTGAGATTTACATGAATACCTTACCTTGATCTTTATCTATCACATAATACTGATTTTGAATTATTAGTTGCAAGTACTTTATTTGGATTATTCAATGATAAATTATCTGAGTAATGATGTTTATTGATATCGAGGTTTGAGTACAGAGACTTTTAGATTTCATGCAGCTTGCGGATGTCCCACTGCTTAGTTATTATCTTAATTGAGATTGAAACTATTGGTGATGTAACATAAACTATAATTATATTTAGATCTTGGAATTGACTGGTTCATGATGATAGTTATACGAGTTGATATCCGAGTGACATTATCAGTAGATTTGATTATTCTTATTGATGATAAAAACAGGTGAGAGTGTGGTTAGATATTGATAATTGATTAATTTGGAGATTCTTTATTAAAAGAACGAGAAATTGGACTTGGATTTAGTAGTAGAGTCGATTTAGTTGGAGTTGACCTTGGGTCGAGGAGTAGACGTAAATTAGTTTGACCTGACCTGGTGGCTTATATATGCATGATTGACTAGTGACTTAGATTTCTAAATCTTGTGTTTAAACTTAATGAAAGTGAGAGTGTATGATGGTCTTAATTAAGGTTGGATAGCGATGATTGGTTGGATATAGATGAGTATGTATTTTATATATTGGGACTTGGATATGTCGATGACTTTGAGGATCTGAGTTGATTAAATATTTTGCCCGGATTATTCTATTCATGCCAGCAAGTTATTACTTATTCTGAATATCATGATTTACCTAAAAAACTTGACTGATTATACTTAGCATCTACCTGATAACTATATTGTCTATGTTATCATAATTGCTGAAAAAATATTGTTATACAATAACAACACTCTCATGTAATACTTGTTACATGTCCTGTTATACTGGTATCCTATTCACTGACATTATATATCCTGTTATACCGGTATCCTGATTACACATGTACATTAAATAATCTTGATAACCTAATTAACCTGACATTAAACAACTTACACTGGGATTAGAGAGATTGATGAAGGAGACAACGTCTGTATTTTGGGTGGACCTAGGATATAGGTTGCGCAGCCGAAAAAGGGTTCCATTGTAGGGTTCCCGTGGGGTGACTGGCACCCCGTCATGTTCTTGTTCCTATTATACATGTTATACATGTCCTTAACTATCTTGCGGCAGGGCCTGGTTCAGCGTCAGGAGTCTGGGCCGTGGTCCCGGGTATGTCCGGGACCCACCTAAAGTATGGACAATGTCTCCAACCGATCAGTTTCAATAACTTAGTACCTTGATTGACATGTGTAATAGGCGTAGTATGGGATGCGTCTATTACAGGTGACAATTGGTGTTCACTGACATAATAATAATAAAAATAATAATAAATTGTTCATAAAGTATTAAAATTGATTGTCTTTGCCTGATATATGTATGTATGTTAGACACCTGATGTTATACCTGATCTAACTGGATATCTGATTGTAGTACGACTGACTCTACCGACCTGATATATAGACTATGATGGACACCTGATACCTGATTGTGTACTTGACTTGACACATACTATTCTGTGTGCTATCCATATAACTGTTTATTTACTTTACCAATGCCTTTTCTTATTTCAGTGTATACGTTTTCTTTATCTGCTCACATATTATATGCACATGTACTTTTTAGTTTATTCTTATGCATTCACTAGGAGTTCTGACTCCCTGAATTTACATATCCAGATCCGTGGCTATTTATTGCTGACCAGGTTTTTCTTAGAAAGAATCACAGGCATCTTGAGGAGCAAGAGTTCTATCTTACTTGATCAACTTTTCTCGGTAATTTCTGTCTCTTCTTTATTCCATCGCTTTCATGATTCTATGCATTGGACTCATGCTTATTCCATTTCCTTTTCATATGTCATCATGTGTGGATGTTTATATGTGACATTGCAGTGATATTGATTTACTATAGTGATTATATAGTTAGTTTAGGTTATTTTAGACTTAGCATATATGCGTGGCCATTTTTTCTCGTGTATATATGTCGCCGACTCTCGTTGCGACTTCATTTTTGCGTATTTTGGAAGCATGGCATGATAGATAGTCCAGAGCTCTTCAACGAGAATTCTTTTTGTTATACTTGGTGTGTAGAGCATAATAGTGTTAGTTTTCATAAATAGTTTTAATTTCGCATTAATTTGCATTAGATTAGCTAGTACGCCTATTCACCCCCTCTAGGTGTATTTCATATGTGTGTGTGTGTGTGTGTGTCTATATGTGTGTGTGTGTATCTATATGTATATATATATGTATATATATATGTATGTATATACATACATATATATGTATATGTATTGTATTGTATATATGTATGTATATATATACTACATATACATATATTGTATATGTATATATATACATACATATATACAATACATATACATATATATATGTATGTATATACATACATTTATGTGTGTGTGTGTGTACATACATATATATGTGTGTGTATATACATATATATGTATATGTGTATATATATGTATACACATATACATATATATGTATATACACATATATATATATATATGTATATGTTATATGTATATACACACACATATGTATATGTATATGTATATATACACATACACATATATCTATATGTATGTACATATATCTATATGTATGTATATGTATATATATACACATACATATAGATATATGTGTATGTGTACATATACATATACCTGTGTGTGTGTGTGTGTGTGTGTGTGTAGAGGTGTATATATATATATATCTATACCTATATATATATAGAGAGATAGACTTGTATCCTTTCAAAAGGATTTGATCTCGGATCCTTCCCACTCAAATTCAACCCTCCAACATTCGAATACAAGATCCACTCCGTTGAAGTTGATCTATACTATTTCAAGTATCTATAAACCAAAAATCAAGTGTTTTAAATACTTTTTGCCCATCCATCAAGCGACGCAAAATGGACGGCCGAAAGTAGTGAGTTGGTTAGATCTATGTCTTTAGACATACAAATTCTCGATCCGACCATTTCATTATGATCTAAACATTTAAAAACCCCTATAAACTAATTTTTGTTAGATTTCAAATGTTCTACACCGTTAAACTAACCAACTCACTATTTAGGCCGTCCGTTTTTCCCCTACTTGATGGATGGGCAAAAAGTATTTAAAACACTTGATTTTTGGTTTATAGATACTTGAAATAGTATAGATCAACTCCAACGGAGTGGATCTTGTATTCGAATGTTGGAGGGTTGAATTTGAGTGGGAAGGATCCGGGATCAAATCCTTTGAAAGGATACAAGTCTATCTCTATATGAATATATATATATATATGTATATACCTATATATATATATATATATATACCTATATATATATATATATATATATAGGTATATATATATATATATATATATATATATATATATATACCTATATATATATACACACCTATATATACCTATATATGTATATGTATATATAAATGTATATGTATATATATATGCATACATATATATGTATATATATACATACATATACATGTATATATGTATGTTTGTATGTATATACATATGCATATACATATATATAGGTATATGTATATATACATATACATGTACATGTATATGTATATATATATATGTATGTATATGTATATATGTATGTATGTATGTATGTATATGCAGAGTTAGTATCTTAGCACTAAAATGTGGTGACTCACTTTATCGATGGGTAACATTATGCTTGGAATTATTATTGGACTCTTATTAGAGTAGAGATTGACTTAAAGTTAAGAAGGTGTGTAGACCAGATTAATATGAATTAATAGATCACATAGATATATAATAGATTCAATAATATGTTACTGAGATATTCTTATCCTATCATTTCATTATAGATTATTTACCATTTCGGATTCAGGATTATTTTTAGTATATTTGACAGGACCTAGTGATTAGCCTATTTCATGTTTGTGGATGAGTGGTACATTTCATGTAAAGTATTATGAGGTAATTGTTTGGTGATTATTTAGACATGAATTTTTTTAAATATTAAAGACTGATAGAATATGATGCTATTTTACTAAAAGACTGACTCTATCTTGATGCTTGGAACTATGTATGGACTTAGTTAGATTTGGAGTTGACCTGAGATGTATATTCTTTATGTTGGATATTGTGATTGACCTTGAATAGAAGTGAGAACGTGTGATGATCTTTATCGATGCTCTACTGTTATTTGATGGTGAGGATATGATTAAACAAACCTGACTGTTTATGCGACACTCTAATATACTGGTGACTAGAAGATGGATATACTGATAATATAAAGGATTAGAGTAAACTGACAGGAATGAGATAGCTGGTTATTGATTTATTGAGGTGATGGTTTACCATATCTGTAATACCCCGTTCCCGGAATACGTACTTAGTTGCGTATTCAGTTTTTCGATCGTATCTTTCGATTTACTTTCTGTATTTGACCGATTTTAGTTTCAAATATTATTTTCCAATATATTAGATTTTCTATGATTTTCTAGATTTTTCCTGAATTAAAATGAAAATCTTCAAAACCGGTGTCGACCAGTGTCGCTGATCGATTCTCAGATTTTTAATTTGAAAACAGCTTGGAATTTCTAGATGGTCCTTTAGACATTATTTCTTAGAATCACATTTCTTACCTAAATACTTTTTATGAGTATTTTATAAATTTATGAAAATTCCACCGGAGTCGGTAGCTAATTGATTCCGGGATTTTTAGTTTTAAAACTATAAAGTATTTCTTAAAACGGATTTCACTATGAGTCTTAAAATATTATTATTGATTTTTGGTATAAATTTACGAGTCGTTCCGAGATACTTGATTTCGGGACGATTTCGGTATTTTCCGAAATGTTTTTCGTATCCTCGACTTAAACCCGGGAATCTGTGTTTCCAATATTTTCATTTTTCTAGTCAAAGAGAATATCTTCTCTTTATCAATTCTTTTCCTTTTTCCTTTTTCCTTATTTCTCTTCCTTCCTCCACAATCCACAAGAATTCCATTTTCCAAAATTCCAACAATTCCAAAATTCCATTTTCTTCCACACACTTCCACCAACTTCCTCATTAATGCCTCTCTTTTTCTCTCTCTTCCATGGCCGGCCAAGTGGCCAAAAGAGGGACACCTCATCCTCTCCCATTTGCAAAAACTCCCCTCTCTTCTATCTTATTTGCATCTCCTTTACAAATCCAAACCCTATATAAACTTTCCTTTTCATTTCTACTTCCTTTTTTCACTTCACTTCACCAAGAAATAGTCTCCACCTAATTCCTCCTTCATCTCAACCTCAACCACCAACTCCTAAACATCACCAAGGTTTTCATCTCCACTTCAACCACTACTTTGGAATTGGGATCGTAGCTTTCTTCGTCGGCTATATCGTTGAGGATCAAGTTGGTGATAATTGTCGACTGCGATCCTTCCGAACTCGTAAAGCTTCAATTAACCATTCCTAGTGAGTATTTTTACTCACCAAGACTCATACAATTCTTAGTATGTTTATGTTTCCATATCTTGTACATTTGTGTCTTTAAATCATGTTATTTGACTATCAAACACAACCATCAGATTCTGTTCTGAACTCTGTTTTCAGACCACGATTAGTCGACTTGACCTAGGGATTAGTCGACTAACTCATCTATTTGAAACGTAACCTTTTCTAGAACACAGTTTTAGTCGACTTAGGTTATTTATTAGTCGACTGGAAACCTCTATTAGTCGACTACTCCCTTGACCCTAGTCGACTAACTTTTTCTGAATCAGAAACCCAACTCTCTGTTACACAGTTTTAGTCGACTTAGAGTGTCTGTTAGTCGACTTGAAATCACTGTTAGTCGACTACTCTTTCCATCCTAGTCGACTAACTTTTCCTGAAACCAGATTCCAACTCTCTGGAACCCAGTTTTAGTCGACTAGATCATACTGTTAGTCGACTAGAGACCACTATTAGTCGACTACCCCATCTATCCTAGTCGACTAACTTTGGCTGTCTGTTATAGTTAATTACTATCTTAAATGTGGATCTTATACTTAGTTCATGTAATTGTATATTGTACTTCATGACTTGTTAATGAACCATTTCACCCTCTTATCATGCTATCTATTAAACCAAGGCAGGATACACTTGACCTCTTGATTATCACGTTAAGGGAATGTAGTACCTGATCTCTTGTTATGTACTCCAGTTATGATTCCAGTTATGATTCTTGTTATGACTTGTTATGATCCTGCTCATTCCCTTAATCTGATAATTATGTTGATAAACCATAAAAAGGACAACTTGTATGGGGAATGGGAGGAAGTGATGGATGCCGGAATGATACCTTGCTTATAGTAATGGAATAAAATATTGACGATTCGTGTTAGTGGGACTAAGGGCCCACAGAAGATGCGTGTTAGGGGGACTTAGGGCCTCCAAACTGGTCCCAGGTGTATGGGAACTACTATAAGAAGTGATATCAGTTCTCCATCTACTTCCGTTAACAACCCTCGACTAGCTTATATATGGATGTATGTGAGTTGGGATATATACCGAGACACATACCTAGATATATGGGTCAGACGAGTAATAATAATAAGCGGTACCTTTTGTAACTCTTGTTATGCTTGTTATGACTTCCTTTATGTACCCCTGTCATGTCATGTTACTTGTTCCTGTTATGATTCTTGTTATTCCTTTTATATCTGTTATGCGTTCCTGTTATAACCTCTTTATTACTCCGTTGTATATGCTTGGCTTACGATGATGTGAGATAAAGGTATATAGATGAGGGTTTCCTTGTTTGGATTATTCCTTCGACGTACTAGTCTCATAAAGCCGTAATCTAAGCTTATACTATGTCTTTCCAACTTTAACCCGTTATGCTTCCATCTCCTACTAGTTGATATTTATTATACTGTTCTAACTCTCCTATTCTTGTCGCTTTGCCATTTGGCTATAGCCTGTTCATTGTTGGGAGGTCCTGACTCCCTTGGATTTGTATGTTCAGGTTCCGAAGCTTGGATCGAAGTGGAACCATCCACAGAGGATCAAGCTTTTCTTAGTGTGCAAGCAGACTAGTTCCTGTTCTTTTGTGCCAAGCTTCTCTCTTTGACTCACGGGGTCTTCATCCAACTCGTGAGCCTTTTGTGTCCTTATTGTATATTGTACTTTTGGACTTGGTTGTGATAAAAGACATATGTAATGTGTAATATTTTATCATATCCTGTGATAGCTTTGTATTTGTACTTTTAAGTTGGCATATGAATGAATATCACGCTTTGTTGTACTCTGATCTTTGTTGTACTATATGCTTAGCGTATATACGTGGGGGCACCTTCTGACCTGCGTATATACGTCGCAGTGACGTCCCCGTATCCGTGGGATCGGGGCATTATAATATCAGATACTTTGACATGGATTGATACTTAATGTTCATGATGTATTGGGACTATTGGTTGATGGATCAGTTACTATTGTATCTTAGTGCAAATGGATGAGATATTGATTAGTTCTAGATGAGGCTATCTATTAAGCAGCATCCGGCTTGTTTTTGTATTCATGTTATTAAAAGTTATTTGGAAAATATTGTCAGACTGTAACACATGTATTGTTCCATTATTCAACCATTTACACGGTAATATTATCCACATTGTTATTGTTACATCATTGATGTTGTCACTGTTACTATATTAATCGAAACAACATGGATATTGATTGTTCTAAATAATAATGTAATAGACAACTTACACCGGGATCAAGGAAATTGATGGAGGAGATAGCGTCTGTATTTTGGGTGGACCTAAGATACAGGTTGTATAGCCGAGATACGATTCCACTGTAGGGTTTCGGGGGATGACTGACATCCCGTATTGTTCATATTATTATTATTATTGTTATTGTTATTGACTACCTAGCGGTAGGACCTGGTTCAACGCCCGGTGATTGAGCCGTGGTCCCGGGTATGTACGGGAGCCATCTAAAGTATGGACAATGTCTCCAACCAATCAGTTTTAATAACTTTGGACCCTGATTGACACGTGTAGTAGGCGTAGTATGGGATGCGTCTATTACAGGTGGTAATTGGTGTTTGCTGACATAATTGATAACAAAACTAAAATATTATATTGATATTATAGACTGAACATAGATATATACATGTTATAATAGACACATGATTGTACACTGGACCCTAGCATGACTTATTCTTCCACATGACACATAAACACCCACACACACATTGTGATAGAAACCTGACCTGATTTGACATTTGATTTCTGTATTGATTGTCTTTATTACTCTCTGTTCATGTTCATATATTATATCTGTCTTTTTCTAGTACTATTTATCATTATGTACACATTGTTTATATACACGAGCACTTTCTCTTTTTCTTACACACTCATTAGGTCGCTTCCTGATGACCTGGATTCGCACGTCCAGATACTAGATGTTTCATGTTTTGATCAGGTATTGGGAGAGGGTCACAGGCATCTTGATGAGTCAGGGTTCTCTCTTACTCGATCATCTTTTCTCAATAATTTCTGCATCTTCTTTATTCTATTGCTTTCATAATTCTATGCATTGGACGTATGCTTGTTCTATTCTTTTATATATCTGTAATCATGTGTCGATGTTTATATGTAATATTGCAGTGATATTGATTTATCGCAGTAGATTTTATAGTTTGTATAGGTTACTTTAGCTTTAGCGTGTATACGTGGGGTATTCTCCTCGCGTATATATGTCGCCTACTCCCGTCGCGACTCCGTTTTCACGTATTCTGAAAAGCGGGACGTGACAGGATTTTCTTGGTATCAGAGTCGGGTTTACTCAAAAAGGACCTAGTTCATACCGGTAACTTGAAATAAGTTATAGTTATATTGCAATGTACATATATTATCCATACAATGATATTGACTCCACTTGGATTTGACTGTTCTCCATTTGAAAATCCATCTCTTTGATCTTTCGATCTCTCTGATTGCATCTCTTCTTCTAGAGTAATCTTAGTTCCATCTTCATTCCTATTCTTCTTGTCGATTCTATTTCCTGATCTTATCTATTGGAACTAGTTATTCCATTTGGTAGCAGAGATCAGAGCACACAGTGGAAACGTGGTGGGCTCATGATACAGTGAGGAGTGACGTGGAAGATTAATCTTCTCTTTTAACTTGATTTTTATCATTCCCTCCTTTATTGAAATTTCGAGGAGGAAATTTTTATAAGATGAGTAGAATGTAATACATTGTTGTTTCCTCTGATCCTCACCTCAAATTTATTTTTTGTTATCAGGAGCTGATAAGGAACCGTAGAATACATATGTTATGACAAATTAGCTTATCGGGAAGACAACAAGCGAAAGGCATAAATATAGATCGAGAGTCAGAGACATTTTCGGATCTAAAAGCCCAAATCTTACACGTGTAGATCCAACATTCTACTCATGTTATTCAATTTCATTCAATTTTTCGCGAGACTTCTTAATAAGAACGACTCAACAATTTATCTAACTGGACATGTTTTTGACGTTTCAGTGGGTTGTATCTTTAAGTTGAGAGCCATGAATCTACAAGAAATGAGACAATTGCTACCAATTCCCTATTTCAGTTTAATCCACATTGAACCTACAACAAATTTACCAAACAAACCTAAATCTATACAGAATTCTCTACTGTTGAATAGCTTGAAGTGCTTCAAGCAAAACACTGCTGAACCTGTGAACATCCAGCCTCACCTTCTGGTCTTTAAGAAACACTGACCAGATAGCTCCAAACCCTCGCTTGTGAATCGAGAGAGGGTCCTTGAAAACTGGATCATCTCTCGAGTACTTCTGTATCAACGAGCTCTCCTTCTCCCTTATGTCGTACTCAAAGTACTTGATGCCCATGTCCGGCGCCGGCGCCCCGAAGTCGTGCCAGCACGCGTAGTGCAGCCCGCCCCAGGGGAGTATCTGAATCAGAGCTGCACCGGCCGGCAGCAACAACATGTTGGTTAGCCCTGCGCCGTGCACCCCCATCATCACGTCGACTGAGTTCACCACTTTCACGAACCGCGTTAGGTTTCTTGCCTCCTCGGGCCCTGCCGCCACCACCTTGAATCCTAACCTCCGGCCCATTGATACTATCTCCCTCCTGTTGGTAAATGATCTCGAACCCTTCCTCAAAACAATCAACAGTCTTGGCTTTCTGCCATTGAGAGTACCAACTGACTTCCTTTTTAGGGAAAATGAGGACCTCAGGAGCTCCCGGAAGTCACTTACGGAGTACCCGTTTGGGGTCTTGGATGGTTCCATGCCTAGTTCTTTGTGACTGATTAGGCCTACGTGGACTTGTGGGAAACAATGTGCTTGCTTGTCTCGATCCAAGTTGATGATTTCGTGGTTTGTCAACTGGTTCAGTATCGCCCTGTACTTGGAGACCCAGCCGTAGCTGAAGTCAGCTACGAGGAAGTGGACTTCTCCTTGGTATTGTCTGGAGGTGACAAACAGTGGGATGAGCAAGTCTGTGAAGTCGTGGAAGTAGTTTCCGACAAATCCCCCTGTTGAGAAAATGATCGCCGGAGCAGTGTGATTGACCGTGCAATGGGGGGATTCCTCGGAATTCGGAGATGTTTTGATGGTGAACTCTTTGATGCCACTCATGAGTTGGGTTTCCCACTTCCGGGCGTATGGTCTGATTTTCCATGTAAGTGGAGTTCCTCTTGAGGAATCTGATTGAGGTGGAGAAGACGCTGCAATGATGGTCGAGGAGCGGCTTATGACTCGGATATCGCCGTGGAGGGAGCATGTGTCTTGCCTGTCCTGCGAGAAATCGCAGAAATTCGGCCCTGGAACTGTGTTGGCTGCATGCATATGAACATAGCATGTTACAGTTATGGTTTGCAACTGAGGCTGATACTAGTATTTGCTTTAAATTAGAATTTTTGGCTAAAAATACTCCTATTTTGTTTCTTGGTAATTTATAAAATCTTATTCATAGTAGATTTTACCTTCTAGCAAGTCATGGTCAGATTCTTGTTTTTCTGTAGAAATAGCAGGTATTTCTGTGATCTCTTCAGTACCTGTTATCATCAAATTAGAAGGAAAACTCTTGTTACTCATATTGACATTGTGCAAAGACTTGCAAATTTGAATGTAAATTTGAATGTAGCCCAAAGGATCATGGAAATTTTACTAAGTTTGACTCCCACCTGCAAATGTTGTATTCATCTGAGCCTGCATTTCTTTGTAAACAAAGGGAACTCTCAGAAATTCAGCATCTGCAACAACTATGCCAGAGATTAGATTTTTGAAAGTTTAGCAAATAATTTGCATTTTGATAAATGCAGGTTTAATTGAATAGTTACCTGCAGCAGGATCATTTGGTTCGCTTCGCCTTTGTTCTTCGACCAGTTTACTTGATGACTCTAAGTCAGTGTCCGCTTCTGATTCACCACCAATTTTCGCAGGGCTCTTCCTGCTTTCTTCTTCTTTGTTATCAAGAACGCGTAGTCTTATTACTTGATCACCTGCGATATTTCAGTCCTCGACAAAATTGTTATAACTTATTTTGCAAATGTAATTCGCAAATTATTTGTTCTCTCATACAAGCTGGGGTGAGTTCTACCTTCAGTGAACTTGTTTACTTCTTTCTCTTGGGAAGAAGCTATGACATTAGTACTTTCAGTAGGTAAATTGCTTGATTGGCTCTCATGTTCCTCTTCTTTCAAAGAAAGTGGTAAAATTCTTGTTCCAGTACCTACAAAATAAAAAGTTCACATTTTTAATTTCAGTTATGGGATTTTTCTTCTTGTGACATAAATGCAGTATACTTTGGGAAGATTGTTTTTTTATGTCAAAGGTATTGTTTTCACACTAACTATATAAAGTTACCTAGTTTTTGGCCATGCCACCCTCATTGACTACAATGTAAACAATACTCAATACTTAGTAAATATAATAAAATTACCAATGTAACATAATACAATGAAGTTCTACTGACCTGCATGATATGATCCGGTAATTTGTCCTTCAACCACTTCAATTTGTACACTCGTATGGCTTGATGACTGCAAAGTCACTAGGAACAAAGAATGGTCCATAGTTAGCTAAAAGGTCTTTATCGCCAAATATTGTACGCAAGCGTATTTATATTATCTGCAAATTGTGCAATTTTTAATTTATTATAAGACGAAATATTCTAGAGGGCATTTGCTTGTTTTTGAAGAAGAAATTAGATTCCTTTTTTAGTTTTCATAGATTCGGAAGTTATAGGATTTTACAGAATCTTCATAGTTGTTCATTGTTTGGTCTAAACAAGCAGTAGTCAATGTGATGAGAATCACAACTTTTTGATTTTTTCCTGGCATGCAAACGAAACCTGAAGGAAAGTTCTACATAAAAATTACAGTAAATTGAAAATATGACAAAATTCATATATATAACTAGGCCTTGGTATACACATGGAACTCAAACTAAAGATCGTCTTAAATGAAGAAAAGATGTAGAATTGCACAAGGCATGTGCGCGGTTGTTTGTGAAGAAGAAGAAACACTAGAATTATCGTTCTTTTCACGAGCATTTGTTTCATGGCATTACTAGATACAGTACAAGATATAGAAGAAGAAGAAGAAGAAGAAGAAGAATTTTGTTGAACACATATAGTCGGAAACCTGAAGAAGATGATGATGCAACAGGCTAAGAACTTAAAATTGTGAGAACCAAAACAATATGTATCAAAAAGAGACTTACAAATGGAGGAAGGCTCTGTATTGGTCTTGTGGGCGATGAGCAAGATGCATGGAAGAACAAGGCACCCTACTACTACAAAACGGCAAGCCAGAGCCTGCGAACCTGGATTCGACCCGACAGAGCTCGAGTTCTCCTCATCTCTAACCTTATTGCCTTCTCCATCATCACCTTCAACTGGTTGCCATTGATCACAAATCATATATGGTAGCAAAATGCATCGGTGGCGGCCGCAGCTGCCACCTTTGACCTCGTGTGGCATGTGAACAGTTGTTTGTGTGTGAGGTTGGTGAATGGATGTTGACATTTTAATCACCTTCCTTCAAGCATTGAACCACCCACTTGGGTTCTAATCCTAACAGTTCTTTTGTTAATAGAATAAAAGTTAACAAATGTACATGATTGGCTTGATTGAATTAAGAGCGAATGAGCATGGTTGATATGCAGCCAGTTTCTGTTAACAGTGGTGTATAACTTGAAAGGGACTTGAGTTAAAATATTTTGGACAAGTGACATCTCACTTTCCCCTCAAAAAGTAGTGACATGATCAACGAAGATGATCTCGTAGCATACGTAGAGAGGATGCTAGCATATTAATATGAGAGCACAAAAAAAAATTTATTCTTTTTATACCGGCCAAATATTTAGAATTTAACTCGTAATGTAATGTACATCTCTTATGTCCAAACTTTGATCATGAGCAGTTTTTGTTGAAACTTGAGATTTCTTATAACTAGCTTTTCTAGCATAAAAGAAAAGTTATATACCAAATACTTACCTGATGTTATATTTTATGAGCCATAAACTATTACACCCAAGATACAGGTATGTTCTTTTTTTTTAGATTCAAATAAAGCGTTTATATTTAGCATCTGCAATGCACGTTCAAAGAACCTCAAAACGGAAATACGCGAAGGAAACTTGAACGAGGAGTTAAAAATTTGTAGTAAATGTTATAGGGTCGAAACTGTTGTAAAACTCCAAAAAATATAACACCAAACAGGGAATTCTAGAGACAGAGTAGAAATTAGAATTCTTATTGATTTCTGAAGTGTACATTGAAATGAATCAGGAATGGCCTATTTATAGGAAACTTTGGGGTATTATGCAGTCACTATGCATGCTAACGTCATCGCTTGCATCAGCGCATAGTAAAATCATTAATGATGCATAGTAAAGGTAGGCAGCCATCGTTTCATAACACTCCCCTTGGCTGTCAACCGTACATGATGTCTCATTAAAAACCTTGTTAGGAAAACCCAGTGGGACAAAACCATAGCGAAAGGAAAAAGAGTACATCATCTCTGTATACGTGTTCTATGCTGCCTCGTTAAAAACCTTACCAGGAAAACCCTGTGGGACAAAACCATAGTAAGGGAAAAAGAGTTCAGCCACGTAAGCTCCCCCTCAAGTTGACATGAGTAGTTCTTCTTCATAAGTCTCGCATATGACGCATCCCAATATCATAAATAAGCTTTCTGAGCGTTATAGTGGGAAGTGCCTTTGTAAAAAGATCTGTCACATTATCACTTGATCGGATATACTGAATATTAATTTTCTTATCCTTTTCAAGCTCTTGGCTGAATGAGAAGAACTTCGGGGGTATATGCTTGGTACGGTCGCTTTTGATGAATCCTTCCTTCATTTGAGCAACGCATGAAGCATTGTCTTCAAACAGTACTGGTGGATCTCTATTGACTGGTAATCCACAAGTTTCTTGGATGAGTTGAGTTACAGACCTTAGTCATACACATTCTCGACTTGCTTCATGGAGTGCTATGACTTTAGCATGATTAGAAGAAGTGGCAATAAGTGTCTTCTTTTGTGAACGCCAAGAGATCGTTGTACCTCCACATGTGAACACATATCCTGTTTGAGACCTGGCTTTATGTGGATCTGACAAGTAACATGCATCTGCATAACCAATTATTTCTTGTTTTGATCCTCTGGAATAAAACAAACCAAAATTAGTTGTTCCTCGAAGATAACGAAATATATGTTTAATACCATTCCAATGTCTCCATGTAGAAGACAAGCTAAATATTGCTAATAAATTAGCAGCAAATGCTATATCTGGTCGGGTACAATTAGTTAGATACATAAGAGCTCTAATTGCACTTAGGTATGGTACTTCAGGACCAATAACCTCTTCATTATCTTCACGAGGGCGAAATGGATCCTTTTCCACATTTAATGATCTAACAACCATTGGAGTGTTTAAAGGATTTGCTTTATCCATGCTAAAGCGTTTTAAAACCTTTTCAATATAATTTGATTGATGCAAAAGTATTCTACTTTGAAAGTGCTCAATCTGTAAACCAATACAATATTTAGTTTTTCCAAGGTCTTTCATTTCAAATTCATTCTTTAAATATATCATTGCTTCTAGGACTTCTTTATGAGTCCCAATGATGTTTAAATCATCAACATATACAACAATGATAATAAATCCGGATGTTTTTTTTCTTTATAAAAACACATGGGCATATAAGATTATTCACATATCCTTCTTTTAACAAATACTCGCTTAAGCGATTATACCACATGCGCCCTGATTGTTTTATCCTATATAACGATCTTTGTAATTTGATCGAATATAATTCTTTAGGTTTTGAACTTAATGTTCAGGCATTTTAAATACTTCAGGGATTTTCATATAAATATCGCTATCAAGCGACCCATATAAATAAGCTGCAACAACATCCATAAGACGCATTTCTAAATTTTTAGAAACTGTTAGGCTGATTAAATATCTAAACGTAATTGCATCCATTACTGGAGAATACGTTTCTTCATAATCAATTTCAGGTTTTTGCAAAAACCTTAAGCAACAAGTTGAGCTTTATACCTCACAATCTCATTTTTCTCGTTGCGTTTTCGCACAAAAACTCATTTGTATCCTACTGGCCTCACAGCTTCAGGCGTGAGAATAATAGGTCTAAATACTTTACGCTTATTAAGCGAATTCAATTCAGCCTGTATAGCGTCTTTCCATTTTGTCCAATCATGTCTATTTTGACATTCAGTGACGGATCTTGGTTCAGAATCCTCACTCCGTTAACAATATCACATGCTACGGAATATGAAAATATTTCATCCATATTTTTCATCTCATTGCGATTCCATAATCCTCCAGTATTGACATAATTAATAGAGATCTTCAGAATTTTCCATATCTTCAGGATTTTCCATCTCTTGATTTGTCTTATTTTGTGTTTCTTCTGGAACACATTCTTGTACATTGGGGTCATCATGCTTATCTGCTCCTTTTCTTTTTCGAGAATTTTTAGCTTTGGAATCGATTGGTCTACCACACTTCAGGCGTGTCTTAGACTCATTAGTGACTTCATTCTCAAATTATCCTTTTGGGATTTCAATCCGAGCAGAAGCATTTACAGCTGGTATGTATGATTTAGTCACCCTTTTCGTAACGGTGAACGCATCTGGTAATTGATTTGCTATTTCTTGTAAATGCATAATCTTTTACACCTCTGACTCACATTGTTTTGTGTGAGAATCAAAATGCAATAAGGATGGTTCACTCCATGTAATCTCCTTCTCCAGCCGTTTCTTTTCTCCTTCTAATGCTGGGAAAATTGCCTCATTGAAATGACAATCGGCAAATCAAGCCGTAAAAACATCACCAGTTTTTGGCTCAAGATATCTTTAATAGAAGGAGATTCATAGCCGACATATATTCTCAGTCTTCTTTGAGGACCCATCTTTATACGTTGTGGTGGAGCAATCGGTACATATACCGCACAACCAAAAATTTTAAGATGGAAAATATTTGGTTCTTGATCAAATGCTAATTGTAGAGGGGAGTACTCATGATATGCACTTGATCTGATGCGAATTAATGATGCAGCATGTAAAATTGCATGACCCCATATAGAAATAGGAAGTTTTGTTCTCATCATTAATGGTCTAGCAATAAGATGGAGGCGCTTAATCAGTGACTCAGCCAAACCATTTTGTGTATGTACATGGGCAACATAATGTTCAATAGCCATTCCAATTGATATACAATAATCATTAAAAGCCTGAGACGTAAACTCACCAGCATTATCAAGTCTAACTTTCTTGATTGTATAATCAGGAAATTGTGCTCGTAATCTAATTATCTAAGCAAGAAATCTCGCAAATGCCACATTGCGAGTTGATAATAAACAAACATGTGACCATCTACTAGACGCATCTATCAACACCATAAAATATCGAAATGGTCCACACAGTGGGTGTATAGGCCCACATATATCACCTTGGATACGTTCAAGAAATGTAGGTGATTCTGTTTTTATTTTGGCTGGTGATGGTCTCATGATTAATTTTCTTAGAAAACAAGCCTCACATAGAATTTTACTAACTTGAAGGATCTTCTGACCCTTAAATGTATGTTCATGTGAATTCTCAATAATTCTTCACATCATCATTGAATCAGGATGACCTAAACAATCATGCCACAGAGTTAATGTCTCTGTATCTTCTTTAACTACCATATGTGACTCTATCACATTTATATAAAGTGTAATGCAATCCTGAAGAAAGCTTTGGTAGTTTTTCTAATATGTATTTCTTTCTTGATACATAAGTAGTAAGATACATATACTTCATATTTCCTTCAGTTGCAGACTGAGTATCATATCCATGAAGATATATATCATTAAAACTCAATAAATTTTTTTTGCATTTTGGTGAAAACAAAGCGTCTTTTATGAAAAACTTTGTTCCATTTGGCAATATAAAGCTGGCTTCACCAGTTCCTTCAATCAAGTCTACAGGACATGATATTGTATTGATGATTGCTTTTGTTGGTTTTAAATTAGAGAAGTACCTTTTATGTTTGAGAATAGTGTGTGTTGTACCACTATCCGGTATGCAAATATCTCCAATTTTGGTCTTGACTTCATCATTAGAATAATCCATATCAAGCTTCATGCAAAATAAATCATTTGGTGAGAATACATATTTAAAGATATTATTATAAGTGAAATATTTTATTCAAAGATAAATTTGAAAATTACAAATAACAAAACATGGTAATACAATCATATATCTAATTATCACCAGTATCTATTGAATTTCGATGGGTTGAAAGATCAGCAAAATCATCAGTAAAATCTGAAGCATCAAGATGAGTTGAATCATCCATAGGATCATCATGTTCAGTGAAATTCACTTCCTTCTCTTTTCCTTTCAAGGATACCTTGTAAAGCTTACAAAGGTGCTTCAGTGTTCGATACACTCTAGACCAATGCCCTTTGGAACCACATTTATAACAGGAATTTTCAGGATTCCGAAGAGAACTTTCACGAACATCTTTTCCTTTATCAGGTTTTTCTATATGATGCTTCTTGTGGATCGCGTTATTTTGTGAAGGGTTGTAAAAATCACTTCGACCGCGTCTACGGCCACGACCACGACTACGACCACTTCTACGGCCACGACCATGATTATATCCTCGTCCATAATTTTTAGAAAATGCAGCATTTGCTTCTGGAAATGCTGCTGAACCAATAGGACGAGACTGATGATTTTTGATCAAAAGCTCGTTATTATTCTCTGCCACAAGAAGAGATGAAATTAGTTCAGAATATTTTTTAAAACTACGCAACCTATATTGTTGTTGCAGTGTTATATTAGATGCACGAAATGTGGAGTAAGTCTTCTCCAGCATTTCTTCATCTGTGATATCCAACCCCACAGAATTTTAATTGGAATACTATTCTGAACATTGCAGAGTTATAATCGCTGACTTTCTTGAAGTCTTGAAAGCGTAAAGCATTCCATTCATCACGCGTGGCAGGGAGCACAACTTCCTTTTGATAATTAAATCTTTCTTTGAGATTTTTTTCATAAGACACTTGGGTCTCTTACAGTGAGATATTCACATTTTAAGCATTCATCAAGATGTCTGCGGATAAAGATCGTCGCCTTTGCCTTATCTTACGATGATGTAGAGTTTATCTCTTTAATAGTTTCAGTGAGACCCATTTACTCGAGATGCATCTCAATATCAATAACCCAAGACATATAATTTCTTCCTGTGATATCAAGTGGAATGAACTCAAGCTTTGCAAAGTTTGACATGGTGATAACTATAACAAATATAAAAATAATTAGGATCACAACATTTTATTTTATAATAAAATAGAAAAACTTACATGTCAATCATAAAAGCTACAAACAAAAGAGGGAAGGTGAACATTAAAATTAAAAGGTCCCGGTAAAATTCACTTGGTTCCATATCTACAAAAATGAAAGAAGTATTGATGATGATAACGACAATAATAAACTTCAAAAATAGACTAAGCATCTTGTGAAAATCTCAAACACAAAGCTTCTAGAGATGATGAAAAATTTTGAGAATGAAGAGAGATTGAGAAGTGAGTTGTATGGTTTAGAATCACCAATTTATAGGGTGAAAACTAGCCGTTTATAACCGCTAGGGGAGAGAGAAAAGCAATTTGAATTTTAAACAACTAAATATTGTAATTAAGAAAATGATAAAATAAATGCATTGTACTACATATATTTATGAGCTATAATATAGGCACGCCACTCTACTTGGTGGGTGTTTTGCAGATATAATTAATAAAGCAATAAATATTGAAATAAACATTGGCACACCACGCTACTCGGTAAACCTTTTAGTGGGTGTTTATACAGATATAAATAATAGAATAATAAAATATACAATATTGATAGCTTGGGGTTTAATCCACGCAAGCATCAAATTAGAGGTTAGTAAAGATATCATAATCACATCACTTTACTATAAATAGGTGGCAGAGCCTCCTTTCATTATAGTAGTGGTGTTATATGAACATAATTAGCATAATAATCCAGTTTTTCGTAATCACATCACATTTCTATAAATAGGTGGCAGAGCCTCTTTTCATTATAGTAGTGGTGTTATATGAATATTATAAGTATAGTAACTTGCCATTTTTACCTTGAGATAGTAAAGGTAGAGGCTGAGACTTGTGATAGGACTTTTCCTTGAGCAATGAAAGTAGAGGCTCGTGGCAAGACTTTTACCTTAAGCTAATGGAGGAAGAGACTTGTGTGGTAAAGAATTTTTCCTGAGCTGACAGAGGTAGAGGCTGGAGACAGAACTAGAGTGATCGTGCTGATAACGTGTTGTAAAACTCCAAAAAATATAACACCAAAACAGAGAATTCTAGAGACAGGGTAGAAGTAGGAATTCTTATTGATTTCTGAAGTGTACGTTGAAATGAATCAGGAAGGGCCTATTTATAGGAAAACTTTGGGGTACTATGTAGTCACTACTATATAGTCACTATGCATGCTTGCGTCATCGCTTGCATCTAGTAAAATCATTAATGGTGCATATTAAAGGTAGGCAGCTATCGTTTCATAACAGAAACACAGTTTTATCTTAGATTAATAATAGATTCGTACAATATAGTAGACAATATTCAATTTCGTATGACACAATTATTGTTGGCCCGGAGGCCTTCCTCTCTAGTTTTGATGATGATTAACTCATGTAGTTATGTTTACTAATAATCTTGTGATTTTAGTTTCAGATCATTAAACAAAATATTAGTTGGTGATTGCTTCAAAAAGAAGAGTTTGGAAGCCTTCACTTGGTGATTCCCGTGCCCGAGCATCAAGATCATACCTTTGCACTCGGTGGATCACGTTTGGGATCGAGTCGGCTTGAAGATGGAAGATCATCAAGAAGACTTAGGTATCCTAGTTTAGTTTAGTGTGTTTAGATCCATGTGTAAAGATAAGAATAGTTGATATGCTCAATGCACAATACACACACACGTTTCATGATTTGGATTTGGTTTTCATGAATAGTTGATCAAAACAAGTTTACATGGTTTATATGTATAGTAGATGTATTCTTTCTATACATGCATGCTTAACTTTTAAACAAACTTATTTTGATTTTCCTATTCATGTATTGAAAAATACAAGTTTGACAAAATACTAGTTTTGGTTTTTGGTAAAAATGATAAGACACAAAAATAGTTCAAATTGCTTGATGTTTGAGTTTAAATGTTTATCACAAGTTTATATATCAATGCAAAATGTTAAAACTATTTTTGGGGATTTTTAGAAGTTTTTAAAGAATTTTTAGAAATATTTTAACATGTTTTTCTGACCCAGTTTCTGACCCAGAACAGTGGCTGACAGGCCAGGTCAGCCGACCGCACGGTCGACCGTACCAAGGGCCGGTCGACCTTGCGGTCGACCGACGTGCACAGAGCTGTGCACATCTGGCAGCACGATAGGCCGGCCGACCGACCAGTCGACCGGACCAGAGAGCTCTGCTTTCTGTATCTGGGCGGTCGGCCGAGCGGTCGACCGGATGCCCCAACGGTCATATTTCTGACCGTTGGCGGTCGACCGGGCAGTCGACCGCAAGCCTGTCAGGCTGCCAGATCAGCCTAACGGCTAGTTTTCTGTTTGGGCTATAAATACCCCCCATTTCTTGGGGGTTTTAACTAAGGTTTTTACAAGAGAAAAATTCCTGTTTCCCTAGTATTTTAAACAAGTTTTTAAAAGTGTTTAAGAGCTTAAAGATTTCTTCTTTATTGTTTTTCAAGGGTTTAGAAAATTCAAAGAAAAATAGGTTTTTGGGATATTACTTTAGATCTTCATTTCTATCATATTGCAAGTGTTTTCCTAAGGATTTTTCTTTGTTATTGATTTTCAAAACACCTTGATTTCCACTTGAGCTTATCTTCTATCCTAATCTATTAGGATCTTGTTTTGTGAAAAAAGAGAAAAGGTTTGTGGTTGAGATATACCACTTGTTGTAAACCTTCATTTGTTGGTTGCTCCCTCTTTGGTAGAGGTTGAGGTTTGTGTTTGCTCCCTCTATTGTGAGGTGGAGATTGTTTGTTGGCTACGGGCCTTATCCCTCTTCGGTAGAGGTGGATTGTGGTTGTATTGCCTCGGTGGCATTGTTGGTTGAGAGAGGAGTTCGGTACTCCTTTAGTGGATTGGAAATCCTTCACGGTGGTGAAGGCGGGGATGTAGAGCTAGGGGCTCGAACCTCGAAACATATCTTGTCTTTGGTTTTGATCCATTGTCTCTCAACTCTCACTCTTTATTTTGTGCAAAGCATAATTCATATTGCCATATCATTTATACTTGCTTGCATTGGTGCCTTGCATTTATTCACATTGCTTTTTCATCCTTATATGCTTGGCTTGCTTGTGTGTGCGCCTCACTTATACTTAACAACAAGAGCTTCATATAGCACCTCAACCCATATTTAGGGGAATCAAGAGGAGTTAGTCCAGAGCCCTTCATGGGGAATTCGGCTACACTTGTTGGTTGTATTAAGTGTGTTGCAAAATTTGTTTAAGCTTCCGCATTTAGCGCACTTAGTTTATAGATTAGCATTAACACCTGTTCACCCCCCCTTAGGTGTTTTTCAATTGGTAT
Organism: Agave tequilana; assembly: GCA_038442645.1. Taxonomy (NCBI): domain Eukaryota; kingdom Viridiplantae; phylum Streptophyta; class Magnoliopsida; order Asparagales; family Asparagaceae; genus Agave; species Agave tequilana. The sequence goes on along the minus strand of JAVJIF010011649.1, from coordinate 87,989 downwards.
CAGAGCCTACGCTCCTGATACTTTTGGCTTAACATCCTAGGAGTGAGATCCTAATTTGCTAATCTACATTTGCATTTGCTTGTTTGCACACATATAGTTTGGACCCATGGACTTCATGACCCCACCTATGTTTGACCCTTCCAACATTCTTGTTTGGAAGACTAAGATGTCCATATACCTCCAAACCCTAGGATATAGGTTCATCTTGCCATTACCAAGGAATCCTACCTTAGTGATAGCAAGCATATAGGGGCCAATGCACTAGCCCTAGAGGCTATTAGAAGCACATTAAATAAAGAATATCTTTTGCTTACTTCTAACTTTGATTCCTCATTTGCAGTGTGGAATATGTTGACAACCACAACCACCACCTCCAAGCTTCAAGTGCCAATTCAACAAGAGGAGGAGTCTAGTGGAGATGAATCCGAACCACAACAATGCTATATGATCCAAGAGAATGACTCCCTTGAGGTACATTCGGATACTCAACTAGATAGTGCTAGCTTTTCATTTGATGATCATAATTTTATGGATGCCAATGCTTTGAATGAAGAGTTGTCTATTGTTTGTGAAAATTGTTTGAAAAATATAAAATTTTGAAAAAGAAAAGTCTAGGCCTTAACAATGATAATAAAAATTTGATTTCTAGACTTGACATTGTTTTGCAAGAGAAAGAGAAGATTTCTAATGAAAGGGATTCATTGAGATCTCAACTTGAACTTGCATTAAAAGAAAATAATTTTTTAAAGTCTAAAAATGATTGTGATAATGTTTTGAAAAATAATGATGCTTTGTTTTCAAAAGTTAAATTTGTTTAAAAGAAAATAATTCTTGAAAAAGAGAAATTGATTTTATTTCAAAAGAATTAGAAATTTGTTTAAATAAAAATAAATCTTTAAAAAATGATATTGTTTCTCATGTTTGCCATGCTTCACCTAGTTTACCTATTGCATGCTCCACTTCTTTTATAATTAAAAATGATATAAATTTGCTGAAGAAGAATATGGATTGTTTGGGCTCCACTTTGAGCCAATGTGTTTCTAGTCATTCACGTTTGGAAACTTTGTTTCGAAAGAAACAAGTTCCATCTATTCATGCACACCCTCCACGGCATACACATGCTTCTCACGGACACCATCACACTTTGTATACTCATGTGTACACTTGTACACATTGTGGACGAAAGGGCCACCTTACTAAATTTTGCTTTGATAGATTACATGATGTAAATTTAGCAAATAATTTTGGTTAGAAATGGTACTAACCCCCATGGACCCAAAAAGTTGTGGGTACCAAAGACCACCCCTCTTATGTTTGATGTAGGTGTGGGCTCTCACATGACGTGAGAGTTGCGGTACCTTGGAGTGGATGCGTTCCGAGCTTCATGGAAATCATTTGGATGCATCACTTTCAAGGGATGTTTGGTGGGAGGACCGCCATGTTTTGGAGTCATGGAGAGTTGCCTTCTCGGTTTTGGTAACGATTCCTAACTCCTAATTATTGTTTACATGCTTTCCATATTCATTGTTTATAGCATGTTTCATTGTTTATTGATCATTATGAAAATGCCATGATTATTAGACTCTTGACATGCATGTATAGCTTCTTGAGACACCCATGTTTATATAGACCCATATTTTGTGTTCTCACCATTGTTTAGCTATCATGTTTATCATAGGTTTAATAACATGTGGATTTACATAATAATCATGTTTATATTTATCATGTTAATTTATGATTTGTTTTATGCTTCATGCTTTGAATATATGTTGAAATGTTAGTTTTCATTAAGACTAGGTATATACTTGTACATATAGTGGGCCACAAATAAATCTATATATGTTTGTGCTTGAATGCTTATTTGAACCCATTAGATGTGCTAGTATAGTCTAGTTTTGGTGATCCATGCATTTTAAACTTGTATTCCCATTTTTGGATTTGTTTCATGTTTTCATGTGTTTATGTTTAACTTCATCTATATGTCCATTTTATCCAAATTATTGTTATACATATACATCATTTGAGCCACGTGCCTTAATGCATATATCTTTGTGGACTCGTTGTGTTTGGATATGTATGTATACCTTAGTTTGTATAAGACATACATATGTCTTGAAGATTAAATAAGTTTTGATGATTTTCATGTTTTCATGTTTCAAGGAATATTGAGCTTATTGACCATATTTCTTGATTATGATCTTCACATTGTATTTGTACACTCACATTTATTGTTTACTCATGTGTTTGTTTTCATGAGTCATATTTATGCTTAATTGATTATGAGTGTTGACTATTTTGTGAATTTCATGTTTATGAAAATTAATTTTGTTTTATTCCTTACTTGAAGGATTTCGTACTAGTTTACAATTTTTTTCATATAACTAGTTACGGTATTCTTCGTTATGGTAGAGTTTTTCAAACATACTTCAATTTTAAACCTATTTTTGAAAACTCCTACCTTCCACGGGCGGATGGATGGGCGATCATGCTCATGTATGCCTTATATTGAAAATCATTTTAAACTTGAACATGGTTTGGGTGGTAGTTATATGATGTATACACTTGATCATTATTGTTGTTTCAATTGGTATCATTGAAATTCTTTCAATTGGTATCAACTTTGACTTTTTCTTGTATACTCATATATTTTTATATATGTATGCTTTCATCTCAAATAATATCAATTTCAATTGGTATTAACTTTTCATACATATATATGTGTTTTGTTTATGCTAAAGCTTAAGTTTCAACTTTGTTTCAATTGATTCAATTTTCAATTGGTTTCTTAAACAAGCTTATGCATGTGTTTTGTTGGTATTTCATAAAGGGGGAGAAAATTCGATTTTCATATTTCTATTGGTATTTGTATTTCCACTCCATTTCTTTATGATAGAAAATAGTCATTTCATTTGATATCATATACTTAAAAAGAAAAATACTCTCTTTTGATATCAAGATGTTTATTTGAATGTTTTTTAAATTGGTATCTCAAAATTTTGTTTTAAAAAGATAAATATAAAAGTTTTGATTTATATTGCCTATATGCAAGGAGAGCTTAACATCTCTTCTAAATATAGATTCATGTTGAGTGTATCTTGTATTGAGGAGCTTGACATCTCTTCTTTATGTGATACACGTGTATAGGGGGAGCTTCACATCTCCTCTTATGCATTGCATAGTGTACGTTATGTGAATTAGGGCTTGTCATCCCTCCTTCATGTAATGTATCTATGTAGGGAAGCTTCACATCTTCCTCTTCATGAATGTATATCGCATATACCATTTATTGATTGACCTATGTTTACTTTCAATTGGTATCAAGATGCTACTTTGACATATTTTCAATTAGTACCTTAATTGATTGTCACCCCTATTTGGTTTTTGTTTTTGTTTTAGACAAAAAGAGGGAGAACATTATTTTTTATAACCCTTTTGTTGATTCATTGTTTCGAACAAAAAGGGGGAGAAAAATTTATTGATTTGGTTTTGCTTTTACCCCTTATTGATGATTGTTTCTTTGTATTAAAAGGGGGAGAAATTTTGTTTTGTTTTGATTGTTTACCCCTGTGTTGATGATTGACAAAAAGGGGGAGAATTATTTGAGAGTTTTATATATGCATATTTATGTTTTGCATATATTAAGTTTAATTTAGTTTAATTTTAATTGGTATCTAGAGCATGTTTTGTTTTTAAACATTTCATTGGTATCTAGAACCTTTTTATTGTTTATGCATTTCTATGCATTCATGTTTAAGAGCCTTCATTGCATATTTATTATGTTTATTTGTTTATGCATGAGTTAAGGGGGAGCTTATTTGTTTATGCATGAGTTAAGGGGGAGCTTCTTTGAAGCTTAACTTTAATCCATGCATATATAACTCCATGAGTTTTCTCATCATCAAAAAGGGGGAGATTGTTGGCCCGGAGGCCTTCCTCTCTAGTTTTGATGATGATTAACTCATGTAGTTATGTTTACTAATAATCTTGTGATTTTAGTTTCAGATCATTAAACAAGATATTAGTTGGTGATTACTTCAAAAAGAAGAGTTTGGAAGCCTTCACTTGGTGATTCCCGTGCCCGAACATCAAGATCATACCTTTGCACTCGGTGGATCACGTTTGGGATCGAGTCGGCTTGAAGATGGAAGATCATCAAGAAGACTTAGGTATCCTAGTTTAGTTTAGTGTGTTTAGATCCATGTGTAAAGATAAGAATAGTTGATATGCTCAAGTGCACAATATACACACACGTTTCATGATTTGGATTTGGTTTTCATGAATAGTTGATCAAAACAAGTTTACATGGTTTATATGTATAGTAGATGTATTCTTTCTATACATGCATGCTTAACTTTTAAACAAACTTATTTTGATTTTCCTATTCATGTATTGAAAAATACAAGTTTGACAAAATACTAGTTTTGGTTTTTGGTAAAAAATGATAAGACACAAAAATAGTTCAAATTGCTTGATGTTTGAGTTTAAATGTTTATCACAAGTTTATATATCAATGCAAAATGTTAAAACTAATTTGGGGATTTTTAGAAGTTTTTAAAGAATTTTTAGAAATATTTTAACATGTTTTTCTGACCCAGTTTCTGACCCAGAACAGTGGCTGACAGGCCAGGTCGGCCGACCGCACGGTCGACCGCACCAAGGGCCGGTCGACCTTGCGGTCGACCGACGTGCACAGAGCTGTGCACGTCTGGCAGCACAGTGGGCCGGCCGACCGACCGGTCGACCGGACCAGAGAGCTCTGCTCTCTGTATCTGGGCGGTCGGCCGAGCGGTCGATCGGATGCCCCAACGGTCATATTTCTGACCATTGGCGGTCGACCGGGCGGTCGACCGCCAGCCTGTCAGGCTGCCAGATCAGCCTAACGGCTAGTTTTCTGTTTGGGCTATAAATACCCCATTTCTTGGGGGTTTTAACTAAGGTTTTTACAAGAGAAAAATTCCTGATTCCCTAGTGTTTTAAACAAGTTTTTAAATGTGTTTAAGAGCTTAAAGATTTCTTCTTTATTGTTTTTCAAGGGTTTGAAAAATTCAAAGAAAAATAGGTTTTTGGGATATTGCTTTAGATCTTCATTTCTATCATATTGCAAGTGTTTTCCCAAGGATTTTTCTTTGTTATTTGATTTCCAAAACACCTTGATTTCCACTTGAGCTTATCTTCTATCCTAATCTATTAGGATCTTGTTTTGTGGAAAAAGAGAAAAGGTTTGTGGTTGAGATATACCACTTGTTGTAAACCTTCATTTGTTGGTTGCTCCCTCTCTGGTAGAGGTTGAGGTTTGTGTTTGCTCCCTCTATTGTGAGGTGGAGATTGTTTGTTGGCTACGGGCCTTATCCCTCTTCGGTAGAGGTGGATTGTGGTTGTATTGCCTCGGTGGCATTGTTGGTTGAGAGAGGAGTTCGGTACTCCTTTAGTGGATTGGAAATCCTTCACGGTGGTGAAGGCGGGGATGTAGAGATAGGGGCTCGAACCTCGAAACATATCTTGTCTTTGCGTTTGATCCATTGTCTCTCAACTCTCTCTCTTTATTTTGTGCAAAGCATAATTTATATTGCCATATCATTCATACTTGCTTGCATTGGTGCCTTGCATTTATTCACATTGCTATTTCATCCTTATATGCTTGGCTTGCTCGTGTGTGTGCCTCACTTATACTTAACCACAAGAGCTTCATATAGCACCTCAACTCATATTTAGGGAATCAAGAGGAGTTAGTCCAGAGCCCTTCACGGGGAATTCGGCTACGCTTGTTGGTTGTATTAAGTGTGTTGCAAAATTTGTTTAAGCTTCCGCATTTAGCGCACTTAGTTTCTAGATTAGCATTAACACCTATTCACCCCCTCCCCCTTTAGGTGTTTTTCAATTATAATTATACTAATTTAGTATAAATTAATGTGTAAGGACTACATTGGATAAAAGTTCATATTTTTTTGGCCAAGATGATCAAATTTTATATTATTAACCATAAGTTTTCAAAAGGTGCAGATTGAAAACTCGTTTTCTTTAAGTTCATAATTGGTATAGACTATGGAAAAGATGCACATGCAACTCTAGGAGACAATCTAGATAATTACAAATCCTCTCAAAAGCGGTCTGCATTATTGTAGGGGTAAATTCTCAAAAGAAATTTATCTACACTTCAAATTGTAAGCTGAATCTAAGAGAGAGTAAAAGAAACAATCGCCAAGACTCAGATTTTACGTGAAAACTCAATTTTAAAAAAAACCACAAGGAGTAGGAAAAGTATTCACTATTTTCAGAGGATTACGATGGATTTTTCATAGAACAACTCTTTTCTTCTAGTTAGGTATCTCTAGTACCAAGAACTATGTCTTTTTTCCTTGTCCCCTCTAGATATCTTATATACCTGAGGGCATCTGTTGACGGTGCGAGTCATGCGAGATTTAATAACTGCAGGTCTTGCCTTTAGTCTCTAAGTGGTGATTTATCCCATAGTGGTGTTTGTATGTCTTGCCTTTAGAAAATCATTGGACGTATGACCTCGCGAGATTGATACGTCGAGGGATAATTCAAATAAGGAAACTCTCATGAATATACCCGATTCGGCACATGGCCATAGTCCGATAACGTCTGCAGGAAAGTCGATCTGAGGTGAGAAAATCCCAACAGCAGATTGGATGTGTCTGTTTCGGATAGGGGCCCCTACCCGATCGACGATCTAGTACCTCTAACGTGGAACAAGCCCAACAATGCAGTTATCCTCTCGTGTAGGAGTTTCCCGTCAATAGAGATGTCTCTTGAGTGAGGAAAATCTCACAAAAAATATGTATGTATGTATTCATCCGCCTGTAAGTTCAGATGAGGAGAGCTCGTAGGCTTGCTTGCTGCGAGTGGGGGAGATCCCATTAGTGGAACAGACTAGGGATCTAAGAGGGAAAAATCTCTACAGCAGAGTGGGGACTCCGAGTAAGGGAAACCCACAACGGAGGATTTCAACTCTTGTATGACGATCGAGAAGGCCTGTAGGCAAGTATGAGTTCTGACACCGCGCTATGCATACCGAGTGGGGGAAATTCCATCTCAAAGCGGGATCTGTCGTCGCGTTATGGAGCAGGTTCTGACACTGCGTTATAGAGTGGGTTCCGACATCTCGTTATAGAGCGGGTTTTGACACTGCGCTATGGATACTGAAGGTCGGAACCGCCTCTGAGTGGGGCACATCCCATTCTCAAGGGTTTTCTTGGCTGCCTCCGAGTGGGAAAATTCCATCATCGGGGCATGTGGCTGGATGTATGCTAGTATCTGTTTTAATACTTCCATGCAGGGGCTTATCCCGTCTAGGAGTGTACAAGCGTGATCTTTTAAGTGGGGGTATATCCCATCAGCAAAAGACCACGAATCAGCCTTTGAGAGGGGGAAATCCCATTATCGGGGCGTCACGTATAGATGGTCGCTGAGACCGACCCCGAGCGGGGGCACATCCCATCGTCGGAGGGTTATCATGGTTGCCTCAGAATGGGAGAAAATCCTATCATCGGGGCGTATGCTAGATGGTTGTATTTATTTAAAATGCAATACAATGAAAGGGATCGGAAGGGTGTACACTGTCTGAAAGGGAGAGTCTGGCAGTTTAGTCAATCGCTTGACATTGAGTGGTCACGTTGCTCTTGGGAAGACGAGGCGTTTGTCTTTCGCGAAATTGCCTTGGGGGGTGAGGACGTACTCTTCGAGGAATTCTTGTTGGATGAGCTCTTCCAAATATCTTCAGAGGGCCCAGCAATGGATGATTTAGTACCCTTGTAGTCGTGGAGTGAGCAGTACTCCTCTGACCCGATCAGTGACAGATTGGGCTGAATCGACTTTGGGCATCTGACCCATGGTTGATTTTTGAAGGTGTTAAGGACTTCATCGATAAGGAGTTTTAATGGAGTGAAATGCTATGCTGACTTGTAGCCCTAGAGTGGACTTGATGGCATTATGGAGAGCGCCTGCTTCTTGTAGAGAGGTTGCCCCTTGTCAGTCAGGAACATAATTGAGAGCTTCACAGGCGGACTTTGACTTCATTTTGCTCTTGCTAGGCTTTGTTGAAGAGTTGAAGAAAGCCTTCGTTGCCTCCTCCAGCTGGATGAATAACTATGCCTAAGAGAGCTTCACTCATTTTTGACGACATTGTGCTTCAGAAGATGCTTGTATAAGGGGTGAAGGACCTGTAACCCGTCGATAAATGCGAGTGCAGATGCTTCCTCTCCGCAATTGGAGAATTTGGCTAGCTGGCTGTGGAAGAAGTTCATATATGATTTGAGGCTATTACCTGGCCTCATTTTGACAGAGAGAAGGTGGTTTCTACTCCTCTTTGCTTCTTGACGAGTAGCATATTGCGTGAGGAAGGCCTCGGTTATCTCTGAGAAGTTATGGAGAGTAGAGTCACTCCGATGCTGCACCTCCAAGGCTAGAGGGGAATGTAAGGCACATTACCGGGTCATTCCGGGAGTATAGCATCATCTTGTCTTGAAAGAGGCGGGTGTACTGGAGCAGATAACTCACTCCGGTGTAACTGTCAAAGGTGAGAATCAAGAACTTCTTCGGAAACTCACACTCTTGGATGTCCTTGAAAAGAGGGGAGTCATGGAGGCGAGTAGTAGGAACCAAGAGCTGGGGAAGCTTGGCCTCCACGATCCGCTTCTGGATTAGCTCCTTGAGGATGTGGAGATCTGGGGATGCACCGTTCTCGATGTCGCCCTCGCCCACGTGGACCTATTCTGAAGGGCGACAACTTGAGCCTATAGTTGTTGGTTGAGCAACTTCAGCTCTACCTATTCGCGAATGATGTTATCGCGGTCGAGTATCATCTGCTACCATTCGCGATCTGATTTCTAGTGATGTTCCTTAATTGTCTCCTTCATCTCTCGGAACATCTGAAATAGTTAGTCTTCATGTTTGTTGTGGAGGTTGGGTGTCGACAGACGACTCCTGCAAAGTGGTGGAGGCGGTGTCCTCTGTGAACGGTTGATTGTTAATTCGTTTGGAGGCTGCACCTCCGGCAGTCGCTTTATCCTTCCCTTGGAAGTTGCACCACAAATGACTTTCTTGTGTGGGGTCATCGCTAATCATGAAAAGGTTATTTGAGGAAGGTCAAAGAGGGAGAAATCTTGAGTGTGAGGACTCAGACCTCAACGAAAGCACCAAAAATATAAGGGTCAATTCTCAGAAGAAATTATCTACACTTTAAATTTTAATCTGGATCTAAGAGAGAGTAAAAGAAATAATCGCAAAGACTCAGATTTTACATGAAAAACCACGGGAGGAGGGGAGTCACTATTTTCAAAAGATTACAGTGGATTCTTCAGAAAACAACTCTCTTCTTATAGTTAGGTGTCTCTAGTGCCAAGAATTATGTCTTTTTTCCTTGTCCCTTCTGCATATCTTATATACCAGGGGGTTTTTGTTGACGATGTGGGTCATGTGGGATTCAATAACCGCACGATCTACGCGTTGCGATTTTTCGTAACAGCTTGGTGCTCTTGATTGCGGGAGTGATATCTGTTGCATTCTGTAACTGCTCAAGTTGAAATAAGGATCGTGAACCTTGTTTGAAATAGGAAATGACCGGAGGCATAACAGACTCCACAAATATAGAGGAGATTTGATGGACTCTGTTACACAGGTTATCTTGCTCAAGTAGGAAGAACTGACTTCGGGAGGAGGAATACCCTCAGGAGAATTAATTTCCTCGAGAGAGGAGAATAGTTTCGAGAATGTTCTAAACACTGCTCTTACTCGCAGATTTTCCTTGCGAGTATTTTCGGGAACTTTTGACGGCGAGGGCCACGTGTCTTGATCTTGGCATGGGTCAGATTTTCACCAATACAATTATGCCAGTAAAAATTGAGTAGTTAGCTTGCAATCAATGATATGAAAAAGCAAGAAGTGTCATAATGATCTTTAACTGGGAGACTTTGCTTCGATAACATTCCTTATAACTTTATCTTTAATGAAATTTGCATGGCATCAATAGACAAAAACAGCATATAATTAAGGATGCAGGCATATCCACAGTGGTTACAAGAACACGTGCAACTTCAACTCCAAGGGATATATCCAACTCAGCTAACCTGTCAGTCAGCAATTGCCAGCATAATTCAAAACCTAATCATGATTAAGGAATTGGTTAGCGGCTTAATGATTGTTTCATTGTTTAATATGCAGGAATTATCACGTTCTTATAAGCAGCTTTGTGAATCCACTGATTTGGTCATTGTGATGAATTAGTGTATGCTACCCTGCTTATTTAGTTACAAATCATTTGAAGTTTCTCGTATCCATCTGAATTTTTATTTTTTTTCCTTTTAGGGATCATTACACATCGGGATTCAACTGGCGATCACTGGAGAGCAAACTCAGGATGTAATCAGTGATCACGATGGTCAAATTTAAATATATTATAAATATGCCACTGACGGAGCTCGAAATGGTGACCTGTGAGTGAACGGGATTCATAACGAACCCAAAACTACCGCTCCGGACACATTCAGTGGACATGTTAGCGGTTATCTGGCAAGAGGGAACAAAAGAGAGATTTGGGTTTGATGGATTCCGTTTAAATAAAGATTCCAAAAATAGGATTTGAAACTTTATTCTAATTCTAAAATCTTGTTTGAAAAATAGAAATGAAAAAATAAAATTTGATCTTGAATCTAGTTTCAATTTTTTAGTTTTCTCGTCGGAAAGAAAATTTGTAACGTCCCGATCCCGCGGGTACGGAGACGTTACTGCGACGTATATACGCAGGTCAGAAAAACCCTCACGTATATACGCTAAGCATCAGTACAGGTAAGAATCAGAGTACGGAAGCACGTGGTGCATTATACATTCCAACATATGAGTACAGTTACAAAGTTATCACAGGAAGTGACACAATATTACATGAATATTACATCACCAATATGACGCAAATGCGAGAATATAAGGAGATGTACAAGTATGAATAGTACAAATGGAGCTCAGAGTCATAACAGGAAAACTCTAGAGCCGAACAGGGGGGCCTGGAAGGATGGGGCTCTGGACGGTCTGCTGGAGATCCACGCTACCGCTGCGCCACTCTGATCAGCAAATGGGAGAATCCACACGCTCCAAGCTCCAAGACCTGGACATGAGGATCCAGAGGAGTCAGAACTCCCCGGCGAGTGGTGATGCAAAAGCCAGATGGCGAGCATGGATAAGCACATGAGTATCGATAAGTCTGAACCATAAACATGAAAACCGTGTCGTAGGCACAAGCATGCAGAGCAAGTAGATATACAGCAGTTGATATCAAGCAGGGAAAACTCATGATATGATAAGATTAGAGCAGGAGACTAGTAGAATAGAATACAAGTGAAAAGGCGGGATATGAGCAGAGATAGTGTAATAATCATAAAACCGAAAATCCGAAATAAAATCCGATACAAGCAATCATGGCAAGGCATACTACAGATTCATAACTGGCATCTTTTATTATTATTATTACTCGTCTTACCCTGATGTCTAGATATGTGAACTAGCGTCCCAGCACACATATATCCACATCTGAGTAAAGCAAGATTATTATTGGAAACCAACGGGGGTATCAACAAACAATGTTTACAGTGGGTCCCGTACATGCCCGGGACCACGACCCAGGACGTTCCATCGCTGGTGTATGGAACCGGCCGCAAGGCCTACAGGAGGGTCTTATAGAATGCCCTTATCAAGATGGTACCAAGAAGAAGGGAGCTAGCACTCCCCTCGGTCGCCTGGAGGCCCACTGGTCAGACCGGAAGTTTTAGTTGCACAACATGCCTAGTACCACTGTAAACACGAACATATATTGATAGCCGCAAGTTTCCCCCGACCCGATGCAAGTTGTTCCTTTTTATGATTTATTATGTAGTTATCAATTTACGGGAATAGCAGGTGCAAGACATGATCAGGAGTTCAAGAGTACATGAGTACTATAGATTCAGGTCACTGTATATGTAATACAGGATAACAAGTACAAGATTCAAGTCACTGCATGTAATGCAGGGTAACAAGTATAGTATTCCCGTAAATGTGATAATCACAGGTCAAGTATTAATATTGTCAGGAGGCAAGTGATAAGTCATGTCACAATAAGAAGCAAGTGTTAAGTAGCAAGTCGAGTGTCAGGTGATGACACGACAGTTGTCAAGTGATACAGACAGGTGTCCAGTATTAACATGTAGATGGTAGATATCAAGTAATAACATATCAAGTGTTAATGTATCAAGCATGTACTTGTCAAGTGATAGAATAATAGCTGAACACGATTAAAGAAAGTGTTAGTTCCAAACAGCATAAATCGTGAATAATACAAGTCGACCCGACGAAATGGGAAGGTCAAGAGAAAAGCGAGAACACTCGCCTAAATCCTTGAAAAACACGGTGAAATCCCTTATCTCTGGAATCTAGAAAATCAACGCGTTAGTGCGTTAGAGAGAGTGATAGAGAGAGAGGAGGAAATCAATAGAGAGAAAGAGAATGAAAGAGAGGAGAGAGAAAGTGAGAGCTAGAGAGAGGTCCATGGAGAGAGAGAGTGTACAGGGAAAGAGAGTATGGGGAGAGAGATTGAACAGGAAGACGCGGGCTTGAGAGTGAGACGCGGGGGTCGCAGACGCGGGGTTCGCGTTGCATAAATGCCCACAAACGCAGGGTTCGAGACCCGCATTCAAGTCAGGACACGAGGAGAACGCGGACGCGGTCGTGGGTTCCGCGTCGCGTTAGCACGAGAAGAACACAGATGCGGGCATAAGCTTTGCGCCGCATTGACACGAGAAGGACACGGACGCGGGCATGAGCTTCGCGCCGCGTCAATACAGGAACGCGAAGGCCGCATAATACAAGTATCAAGAACGCGAAGATTCGCGTTAAGGAATAGCTTGGACGCGGGGGTGAGATCCGCGTCAACAACGAAGTTGATCTCGTAGCATATGTAGAGAGGATGCTAGCATATTAATATGAGAGCACAAAGAAAAATTTATTCTTTTTATACCGGCCAAAAATTTAGAATTTAACTCGTAATGTAATGTACATCTCTTATGTCCAAACTTTGATCATGAGCAGTTTTTGTTGAAACTTGAGATTTCTTAGAACTAGCTTTTCTAGCATAAAAGAAAAGTTATATACCAAATACTTACCTGATGTTATATTTTATGAGCCATAAACTATTACACCCAAGATACAGGTATGTTCTTATTTTTAGATTCAAATAAAGCGTTTATATTTAGCATCTGCAATGCACGTTCAAAGAACCTCAAAAAGGAAATACGCGAAGGAAACTCGACCGTGGAGTTAAAAATTAATAGTAAATATTATAGGGGTCGAAACACAGTTTTATCTTAGATCAATAATAGATTCATTCAATACAGTAGACAATATTCAATTTCGTATGACATAATTATAAATATACTAATTTAGTATGAATTAATGTGTAAGGACTACATTGGATAAAATTTTATATTTTTTTGGCCAAGATGATCAAATTTTATATTATTCACCGTAAGTTTTCAAAAGGTGCATATTGAAAAGTCGTTTTCTTTAAGTTCATAATTCAATGAGGTATAGACTATGGAAAAGATGCACATGCAACTCTAGGAGACAATCTAGACAATTACAAATCCTCTCAAAAGTGGTCTGCATTATTGTAGGGGTAAATTCTCAAAAGAAATTTATCTATACTTCAAATTATAACCTGAATCTAAGAGAGAGTAAAAGAAACAATCGCCTAGACTCAGATTTTACGTGGAAACCAATTTGAAAAAAACCATAAGGAGTAGGAAAAGTATTCACTACTTTCAGATAATTACAATGGATTTTTCAGAGAACAACTCTCTTCTTCTAGTTAGGTATCTCTAGTACCAAGAATTATGTCTTTTTTCCTTGTCCCCTCTAGATATCTTATATACCTGAGGGTTTCTGTTGACGGTGCGAGTCATGCGAGATTTAATAACTGCAGGTCTTGCCTTTAGTCTCTAAGTGGTGATTTATCCCATAGTGGTGTCTGTATGTCTTGCCTTTAGAAAATCATTGGACGTATGACCTTGCGAGATTGATACGTCGAGGGGATAATTCAAATAAGGAAACCCTCATGAATATACCTGATTCCGCACATGGCCATAGTCTGATAACGCCTGCAGGAAAGTCGATCTGAGGTGAGAAAATCCCAACAGCAGATTGGATGTGTCTGTTCCGGATAGGGGCCCCTACCCGGTCGACGATCTGGTATCTCCAACGTGGAACAAGCCCAACAATGCAGTTGTCCTCTCGTGTGGGAGTTTCCCGTCAACAGAGCTGTCTCTTGAGTGAGGAAAATCCCACAAAAAAAAGGTATGTATGTATTCATCCGCCTGTAAGTTCAGATGAGGAGAGCCCGTAGGCTTGCCTGCTCCGAGTGGCGGAGATCCCATCAGTGGAACAGACTAGAGATTTGAGAGGGAAAATCTCTACAACAGAGTGGGGACTCCAATTAGGGGAAACCCACAACGGAGGATTTCAACTCCTATATGACGATCGAGAAGGCCTGTAGGCAAGTACGAGTTCTGACACCGCGCTATGCATACCGAGTGGGGGAAATCCCATGTCAAAGCGGGTTCCATCGCCACGTTATGGAGCGGGTTCTGGCACCGCGTTATGGAGCGGGTTTTGACACTGCACAATGGATACTGAAGGTCAGAACCGCCTCTGAGTGGGGCACATCCCATTCTCAAGGGGTTTCTTGGCTGCCTCCGAGTGGGGGAAATCCCATCTCGGGGCATGTGGCGGATGTATGCTAGTATCTGTTTTAATACTTCCATGCAGGGGCTTATCCCGTCTAGGAGTGTACAAGCCTGATCCTTTAAGTGGGGGCATATCCCATCACCAGAAGACCACGAATCAGCCTTCGAGAGGGGGAAATCCCATTATCGGGGCGTCATGTATAGATGGTCGCTGAGACTGACCCCGAGCGGGGGCACATCCCATCGTCGGAGGGTTATTGAAATCACCTAGAGGGGGGTGAATAGGTGATAATGCTAACCAATGCACAATTAAAAATGTTATGATGCAACCATCACCCAAAACAAGACTAGAAGCCGAATTGTTGGAAAGAGAGTATATTACCAAGGAGGAGTTGTCGTCAGGTTTGCCAAGTGTTGTCGAAGATCGCCAAGGAAGTCGATGACGAAAGGCAAAGGGGATGACAGCAGGAAATAGCAGCAGCAGCAGAAAAACAGGCAGGTCGGTCGACCGGGCCGGTCGACCTACATGCACAGCATGCACAGGGTCTTAGGTGGTCGACCGGCCGGTCGTCCGAAATACCCTGACTGTAAGAACCAAACTCTCTGGTAATTTCGGTCGACAGGTCCGGTCGACCGGAGAGGAGGTCGGTCGACCAGCCGGTCGACCGACAGTCGGGTTTGGGCTAAAATTTGCTGCTCCGCAAATCTGGGTATTTAAGCCTAATGTTGATTTTTAGGGTTTAGTGCCTGCGGAAAAAGGATAACCTAGAGCTCTCTTGCATTCAAAGAGCCTGCTAACTATTGTAATCATCTTCCTAGTAATTAATCTCTCCATTGAATTGCCCCGAGGACGTAGGCATTGAGGCCGAACCTCGTTAAATCATGTGTTTGTGATTTGTGTCTTCTTCTTGTGTTATTTGGGTGTTCTTTGTGCTTGGAGATCTGTGAGATTCTCTATTGGTTGTTGTCATCGGCGCACAACAAGTGGTATCAGAGCTTCCAGGTTGAGCTTGGGATTTCTGAGGATTCGAAGGGCTCGAGATCGGATCCGGTAGAGATCGTGTGTCGATCTCAGATCGGAGGTATTGGTGTTCATGGAGATCGTGTGTCGATCTCAGAAGGACGCAAGGAGGACTCGTTGAATCTGTGGTGAAGTAGATCCGGAGAGAAACTCGATCTAGGGTTTCAAGGGACAGGTAAAAAAATTTTGATTTTTTATCTGAGTAGAGATCTATTTCAAGTTGGTTGTTCTTCCGCATAGATAGAGAATCAGGGAAAATCTCAATGGCAGAAGAAATTGCATCTGTTAAGACAATGAACTCTCACCTAAGGATTGAACTTGTTAAGTTCAATGGTACTAATAACTTCGGTATGTGGAGATGCGAGGTTATGGATGCGCTGAATGCATCGAATCTCGAAGACACTCTCTTATTGGAGAGGAAGAAAAATACAGCCACTGATGAAGAGTGGGCAAAGATGAATAGGTCGGCATGTGACTTGATACGTTCATGCTTGTCGCAAGACATCAAATATCTTGCACAACATGAGACGTCGGCAAAGAAGCTGTGGGATACCCTTGCAAAGAAATACCTGACCAAGAGTGTTGAGTCAAGGTTGCAGTTTAAGAGTAAGCTGTATAGTTTTCGAATGAAGAAGGGGAGCACAGTAAATGAGCATATCAACCGATACACGAAGCTCCTTACAGACTTGGTAAATGTGGATGTCATTATAGATGAGGAAGATAAGGCGATCATCTTTCTGAATTCACTCCTGGAAGAGGAGTATGAGACATTCACTCTGACCTTCATTAATGGAAGGCAGACCTTGGATTATGATGAGGTGTCGTCTGCACTGTCGAGTTATAAGACAAGGAAGAAAGAGAGGCATCCTTCAAAGTCAAGCTCATCGGCGGAGGCACTGGAAGTAAGGGGCAGGAATTCATCAAGGAAGGGCAAGGAGGTTAGAGGAAGATCGAAGTCCAGGCCAGGCTTCAGGGATCTCAAGAGAAATCAGTGCGCTTTCTGTAGAGAGATTGGGCACTGGAAGGTAGACTGTCCAAAGTTCAAGGGAAAGAAGAAAGAATCAAAGTCTGAAGCAAATCTCGCAAAAGTGGTAAATACTGCAAGCAGAAAATCACAGGCAGATGGATCATATTCAGATTCTTCAGTGTTCTCCTTTTCAGTTACTACTCCCGTCATAGGCTACTCGGGTGAAAACGAGTGGATCTTGGACACAGGTGCAACATATCATGTATGTCCTAATCGAGACTGGTTTTCCAGTTTTGAGAAGCTGGAGGGGTGTTCAGTCGTCATGGGCGATGATCATCCGTGCATCATGGAGGGTGTTAGCACTATTCCAATCAGGATGTTTGATGGAATGGTGAGGGAGCTGAAAGAAGTGAGATTTGTACCTCAGTTGAAGAGGAACTTAATTTCTGTAGGAGCTTTGGAATCATTGGGCCTTGGAGTGTCTATTAAGGAGGGAGTTCTTAAAATGACAAAGGGTTCGATGGTGGTGTTGAAGGCTGATCGCCGGAACAACTTGTACTACTTGAAGGGTAGTACGGTGACAGGGCAGGTGGCAGCTTCTACAAGTCAAAAGGAAGATCCAACCCGGCTGTGGCACATGAGGCTAGGACATGCAGGGGAGAAATCATTGCAAGCTCTTGTGAGGAAAGGGTTGCTGAAGGGTGCCGAGACCTGCAAGTTAGATCTCTGTGAACATTGCATCATCGGCAAGAAGACCAAGGTGAAGTTTGGCACAGCTTCACACTGCACAGAGAGTATTCTTGACTATGTTCACACGGATGTATGGGGACCTACCAAGACTGCATCGATTGGAGGTAACCACTATTTTGTGTCGTTCATCGATGACTATTCTAGGCGTTGTTGGGTGTACACTATGCGACACAAAGATGAAGTCCTAGAACTGTTCGTGAAGTGAAAGGCTAATCTGGAGAGAAGCATGGGAAGGAAGGTCAAGGTCCTCCGTTCTGATAATGGAGGAGAGTACAAATCAGATCCTTTCCTACAGCTATGCCTTGATGAGGGCATAGAGAGACACTTCACGGTAAGAGAGACTCCGCAACAAAATGGGGTGGCTGAGAGGATGAACCGAACTTTACTAGAGAAGGTTCGGTGTATGTTATCCAATGCAGGACTGCCAAAGAAGTTTTGGGCTGAAGCTTTGGCGTATGAATGCCACCTAGTCAATAGGTTGCCGTCGTCTGCAATAGGGGAGAAGACTCCTCTTGAAGCTTGGTCAGGGAAAGCTGTTGGGGACTATGATTTGCTACGGGTCTTCGGATGTCTAGCCTACTACCATGTCAGAGAAGACAAGTTGGATCCAAGGGCAAAGAAAGGGGTGTTCGTTGGCTTCAAGCGAGGAACCAAGGGTTCAAGATTTAAGACCAAAAGGACAACAAGTTCATACTCAGCAGGGATGTCACGTTTGATGAGGCTTCTTTGATGAAGCCTACGGTCTCTCAGCAGGTGGAGACCAGCAAGACCAAGGAGCTATTGCAGCAGGTGGAGATTGATGCAAATCCACCATCTCTAGAGGATTCAGTATTCGTTCGGATCATTCCTGAGGTGACACAGGGTGGTGATCGAGCAGTTGAAGAAGATGCTGAAGATGTTGAAGAGGGTCGGAGCAGGTCATGGGTACTGTTCCAGATCCTACTGCAGTTGAAAGACCACGAAGGAACACTAGGAGACCAGGCTGGCTCACCACTGATATGGTCATCGCGTATGCACTTCCAGTTGTTGAGGAGGCTATTCCATCTACCTTCAGAGAAGCTGAGATCAGTTCGGAAGCAAGGATGTGGAAAGAGGCCATGAATGAAGAGATGCAATCTCTCTACAAGAACAACACATAGGAACTCACCAGGTTGCCCAAGGGGAAGAAGGCCATAGGATGCAAGTGGGTGTTTGCTAAGAAGCAAGGATCTCTCCAAGAAGATGCAGTGTGCTACAAGGCAAGGTTGGTGGCTAAAGGCTACGCTCAGAAGGAAGGAATTGACTATAACGAGGTATTCTCCCCGGTAGTTAAACACTCGTCAATTCGGATTCTATTGGCCTTGGTTGCGCAAAATGAGTTGGACCTTAACCAACTTGATGTGAAGACTGCCTTTCTCCATGGCGATCTTCAGGAGGAGATCTATATGACACAGCCCACATGTTACAAAACTGCAGGGAAGGAAGAGTTAGTATGCAAGCTAAAGAAGTCGTTGTACGGATTGAAGCAGTCTTCTAGACAGTGGTACAAGCGATTTAATAGCTTCATCAGGAAGAAGAAGTACACACGTAGCCATTATGATCCATGTGTGTACTACAACAAGCTACCATCAGGTGAATATATTATCTACTTCTTTATGTAGATGATATGTTGATTGCATCGAGGTCGAGATCTGCTATTGATTCTCTGAAGAAAGTTCTATCATCAGAGTTTGAGATGAAGGACCTGGGCGAAGTAAGGAAAGTATTAGGCATGGAGATCACTAGAGACAGGAGAGCTGGCAGGATAAGTTTGACTCAGAAGGGCTATTTGGAGAAGGTACTGCAGAGGTTTAATATCAGCAAGGATACTAAGTCTGTTAGTACACCTATGGCGCCACACTTCAAATTGTCAGAAAAGATGTCTCCAAGGAGTGTTCAAGAGCGTGAGTATATGTCTCACGTTCCATATGCCAGTGCGGTGGGTAGCTTGATGTACGCTATGGTATGTACAAGGCCAGATCTATCACAGGCAGTCTCCATGGTGAGTCGATATATACATGATCCGGGACAGGGTCATTGGGAAGCGGTGAAATGGATCCTGAGATACATCAAGAGAACAATTGATGTAGCCCTAGTATTTGAGAAGGACAACACCGGAAAGCAAGAGTGCATAGGGTATGCGGATTCAGACTATGCAGGTGACCTTGACAAACGCCGGTCGATGACGGGATATGTCTTCACATTCTCACAGGCACCGGTGAGTTGGCGCTCCACACTGCAGTCTACCGTCGCTTTGTCGACCACAGAGGCTGAGTACATGGCTATGACAGAGGCCATGAAGGAGGCAATTTGGCTTCAGGGGTTGCTTGATGATTTGGGCGTGGAACAGGATATGCTGAAGATTAACTGTAACAGCATGAGCGCCATCTACTTGGCAAGGAACCAGGTCTATCATGCAAGGACGAAACATATTGATGTCAGGTACCATTTCGTACGGGAGATTCTGGAGGAAGGTGACATCGACTTGTTGAAGATTCACACTTCGGAGAATCCGGCCGATATGCTTACGAAGGTGGTGTCGGGAGTGAAGTTTGCACATTGCAAAGCTTTACTCCATGTCCTTCGGGTGGTATAAGCGTGCTGAAGCTCATTTGGGTGAACTACGGACGACTTGATCCCTTGGGCAGGGGTACGTAGGCAACCATGTTGGTGCAGCCACTATCGAGTCGGTGTTTGGCTCAGATTTGGAAATCTTCACCGAGGTGGAGAATTGTTGGAAAGAGAGTATATTACCAAGGAGGAGTTGTCGTCAGGTTTGCCAAGTGTTGTCGAAGATCGCCAAGGAAGTCGATGACGAAAGGCAAAGGGGATGACAGCAGGAAATAGCAGCAGCAGAAAAACAGGCAGGTCGGTCGACCGGGCCGGTCGACCGACATGCACAGCATGCACAGGGTCTTAGGCGGTCGACCGGCCGGTCGTCCGAAATACCCTGACTGTAAGAACCAAACTCTCTGGTAATTTCGGTCGACAGGTCCGGTCGATCGGAGAGGAGGTCGGTCGACCAGCCGGTCGACCGACAGTCGGGTTTGGGCTAAAATTTGCTGCTCCGCAAATCTGGATATTTAAGCCTAATGTTAATTTCTAGGGTTTAGTGCCTGCGAAAAAAGGATAAGCTAGAGCTCTCTTGCATTCAAAGAGGCTGCTAACTATTGTAATCATCTTCCTAGTAATTAATCTCTCTATTGAATTGCCCCGAGGACGTAGGCATTGAGGCCGAACCTCGTTAAATCGTGTGTTTGTGATTTGTGTCTTCTTCTTGTGTTATTTGGGTGTTCTTTGTACTTGGAGATCTGTGAGATTCTCTATTGGTTGTTGTCATCGGCGCACAACACGAATACCCCATGAAGAGCTCTGAACTTCTTCCTGTGATTCCTCTAGATAAGAGTTTGAGGTACGTATTACAATCTTGTTGTATGAGTATTTGATCGACAATATGAATATGAAACAAGTGTATATAGAGCAATGAATATGTAGAGCAACAATGTTGCAATGAATATGTAGAGTAAGTAAAATGTTGCAATGAATATGTAGAGCAAGTAAATGAAGCAATGAATATAAAGCATGGAATTAAAGCAAGTAAACCAAACGCAAACACTGAGAATTTTTTTCGAGATTCGAGCACCCAGCTCTACGTCCCCGCCTTCACGCAGAAGGATTTCTAACCACTATAACTTCATAAAGAGTTACAATCACACCGGAGTACCCAACTCCACAATCTCAAGTACAAGTATTCTCTAAATGATCAAAAGACCACAAACTCTCTTTTGAAAAATCTTTTTCCCTTACAAACACCCTGTAGAACAATGAGTAGGATTGAAGCTCTAATATTGTAAGTGGAAAAAGAAAATAAATTTTGAGAGAGCTTTGAAACAAAAAAAATTCAGAAATGAGAGAGATTTTTCAGCACAAAAACCAAGAACAAAACTCTTTTGAAAGCATTTAAACTTTGAATATTTTTTGCAAATGATTGTTGTTGATCTCACAACCCTAATCACCCCTATTTATAGGATAGAGTTAGGGATTAAAGGGTAAACTAATACAATAGGTAATTAGGAAGTATTTGACCCAAAAACCAGCCCATAAACTCGTTTAGAGACAAAAAGGATGATTTAAAACGTGTTTTAAAAAATAGCCGTTAAGGCTGAAACACAGCCTCGGTCGACCGGGTTTTCAAAAAATAGAGCCGTTGCAGGCCCACGGTCGACCGCCCGGTTGACCGCAACAAACAGAGAGTCACTGACTTTCAGTTGGTCGAAGGTCGGTCAACCGAAAATGGGTTTCGGTCGACCGCCCGGTCGACCGAGAAACGTGCACACATGCACGCACCCAACGATCAAAATTCCGATTGACCGAATCAGTCGACCGATCTGACCTGACATAGAGTCGGTCGACCGGCCGGTCGACCGCCTCAGGTCAAAACTGAATTTTGAAAAGGATTTTGAGGAGATTTTGATGGTTTACAAAATAGTTTCGATCAGAACTATGTATAATACACAAAATTGAGTTTATAAGTAATAGACTATATTTAAAATATTTTGTATATATATATAAAAGAAATTTAGAAAAGACATGTGCGCAAAAACTTGTGTGTAGGAATTTTGAGCTTCAAACCTATTCACTATTCTTTAACAAAACTATAAAACTAAAAGCAAATCTAATGAAGTCTCTGAGCCATAATGAAGTCTTGAGCCATGCAATGTCATGCTAGGGCCTTCTCTTCTATGGACATTTCCTCTTGTGCCATTTGCCTTATTTGCTCCATGAACCAAGAAAACCTTGCAATAGCTAAGCAATGGCCTTCATAAAAGGTACTAACCTGAAACACATCTTAAACAGACTTATTAGTACCATATAACTTCTATGTGTTTTGTTATCATCAAAACTTTAGTGTAACCTTTTGGGCCAACAATCTCCCCCTTTTTGATGATGACAAAACATATAGGCTATATCAAAAAGATATAAAGAGAGTGGTAAATCTCCCCTCAAATTATGCTAGATTAAACAAGTAAAAGCAATTCAAAAACATGAAACATGAGACTAAAAACTCTTGCTGAAAACTCTTGCAAAACTCATATATACCTCATTATACAAGAAACTTATCATAAACTCATATTTCTCCCCCTTTTTGTCATACATCAAAAAGGAAAAAAAAATTTATTCAATAACACAAACATTAAGTTCACCACATATAAAGGAAAATCTATTAAAATCAAGTGGTTTAGTGAAAATATCGGCAAGTCGCAAATCCGAAGAAACATAATCAATCTCTATATCACCTTTCTCAAAATGATCTCTAAGAAAGTGATATCTAATCTCATATGTTTGGTCTTACTATGTTGATTTGCATTCTTAGTCATATGAATAGTACTAGTATTATCACAAAATATTTTTATATGGTCATAATGCAAATCATAATCAAGGAGAGTATGTTTCATCCAAAGGACTTGTGCACAATAAGCCCCCGCCGCAACATACTCCACCTCGGCGGTTGAGAGGGCTACCAAATGTTGTTTCTTAGAGGACCATGAAACAAGACAATTACCAAGAAATTGACATGTCCCACTAGTACTCTTTCTATCCACTCTACAACCCGCATAGTCGGCATCCGAAAAACTCGTCATTGAAAAATCTCCGATTTTTGGATACCAAAGACCCATTCCAATAGTGCCCTTAATATAACGAATGATGCGTTTTACCGCAAGAAGATGAGACTCTTTAGGACACGATTGAAATCTAGCACAAAGACACACACTAAACATGATATCCGGCCTACTTGCCGTTAAATACAACAAACTACCAATCATACTTCTATATAACTTAATATCAACACATTTACCTTGGTCATCCTTATCAAGCTTGGTGGTAGTTGCCATGGGAGTGTTGCAGATTTTCGAACCTTCAAGTTCAAATTTCTTTATTAGTTCCTTTGAGTACTTGGCTTGACATATGAATATCCCATCCCGCATTTGCTTGATTTGGAGTCCAAGAAAGAAGTTTAATTCACCCATTGAAGACATCTCGAATTCACGTTGCATACACTTTTAAACTCCTTGCACAAAAGCTCATTAGTAGAACCAAAAATTATATCATCAACATAAATTTGCACTATAAGAATGTCATTATCAACATGCTTAGTAAATAATGTTGTGTCTACTTTGCCTTTAACAAAATCATTTGAAAGAAAAAAACTAGAAAGCCTTTCATACCAAGCTCTAGGAGCTTGCTTTAAACCATACAAAGCTTTATCAAGTTTAAAAACAAAATTAGGATGAACATGATCAACAAAACCGGGAGGTTGTTCAACATAAATTTCTTCATTTATAAAACCATTTAAAAATGCACTTTTTACATCCATTTGAAAAAGTTTAAAATTTTTAAAAGATGCAAAAGTTAGTGTCATCCGTATGGTTTCAAGCCGTGCTACGGGTGCAAAGGTCTCCTCAAAGTCAATTCCTTCAACTTGAGTGTAATTTTGGGCCACTAACCTAGCTTTATTCCTAATAACATTTCCTGACTCATCCATCTTATTCCTAAAAATTCACTTAGTACCAATTATTGGTCTATCATGGGGTCTAGGAATAAGGTGCCAAACTTGGTTGCGCTCAAATTGATTGAGTTCTTCTTACATAGCTAGCAACCAATATGAGTCACCCTCGACTTCGAGGATCTTTTTGGGTTCAAAATGAGGAATGAATGCAAAGTTACCACACAAGTCATGGAGTTTGGAGCGAGTTGTTACCCCTTTAGATGCATCACCTATGATGAGATCCTTGGGATGATTTGTAGCGAATCTCCAATCTTTCAGAAGTGGTTGAGATTGTTCCACTTCTTCCTTTTGAACTTCACCAATAGATTCTTACTTTTCTTCTTGAATAGGTGAGTCCTTCAAGGAAATTTTCTCCATGTCCTCACCTAGTGAGTCAATCTCTACAACATTCTCAACAACAACATTAGATTCTTCAAATTTAACATGCATGGATTCTTCAATAGTAAGAGAAGATTTATTGAATACTCTATAAGTTTTGCTAGTAGTAGAATATCCAACAAATATTGCTTCATAGGTCTTAGCATCAAATTTACCCAAGTTATCTTTAGTATTCAAAACGAAACACTTGCATCCAAAAACTTTAAAATATGAAACATTTGGTTTTCTTAAATGATAAATTTCAAAAGATGTCTTGAAAGTATTTTTACACAAATAAATACGGTTTGATATGTAGCATGCGGTGTTTACGGCCTCGACCCATAGATATTGAGGGAGGTCATATTCACTTATCATAGTCCTAGCCATCTCTTGAAAGGTTCTATTCTTTCTTTCTACAACTCCATTTGTTGTGGAGTTCTAGGACATGACATTTCATGCTTAATTCCCTTTTCATCACAATAAGTCATGAAGAGTTGGTTAATGAACTCACCACCTCTATCACTTCTTATTTTCAAAATCGAAAAATCTTTTTCTTTTTTAACTCTTTTTCGAAAAATCTTAAAATGCAAAAAAGTTTGATCTTTGTGTTCTAAAAAGAAAACCCAAGTGAACCGGGAAAAATCATCAACTAAAACAAAAACATATCTACTTCCATTTAAGCTTTTAGTTTTAGTTGGTCCAAAAAGATCCATGTGAATTAATTCTAATGGCCTAGTTGACATGATATCCTTGATTGGTTTGAAGGAAGACTTGGTTTGTTTCCCAAGTTGGCACGCACCACAAATGCGGTCTTTTTCAAACTTCAAGCAAGGAATACCCTTCATCAATTCCTTAGAATTAATCATAGCAAGATGATCAAAAGATACATGTCCTAATCTTCTATGCCAAAGCCAAGAAGTCTCATCAAAAGCATTCAAACATTTAGTAGAACAATCCAAATTAAGCATGTCAATGATATAGACATTATTATCACGAAATCCGGTGAGAATACAATCATTGATTTTACAATCAAAAATTTTGCAAGAAGAATCATCAAACACAACTTTAAGGCCACGATCATAAAGTTGACTTATACTAAGTAAGTTATGTTTAAATCCATTAACAAGAACAATATTTTCTATAATAGGAGATGCACCAATTTGAATGTTACCTATACCGATGATAGTACCCTTGGAATCATCTCCGAAGGTAACGGTGCCACCTTCAACGTACCTTGATAGGGTTGTAAAGTTGTTGATATCCCATGTCATATGTTTTGAACAACCACTATCAAGGTACCACCGCTCCTTACGTCTTGAGCCTTGGTGTGTACCTACATCAAATAATTTAGGACTCGATTTTGCATATTTTCTTGGGTCCTAAAGTGTTAGTATCATAAACCCACACAAGATTATTAGATCTATTTATTTGATCATAGCAAAATTTAGTTAAGTGGCCATTCGACCACAATAATTACATCTATAAACTCTTCCATATTTAAATGCATAACGAGTGTGTGGCTTACTAGCATGTGACTTGTGTGCATGAGTAGTTTTAACATGTGAAGTGTTGATATGGTGAGCATTTTAGCATGGGTTGTTTTATCATTCTTAACATGTGGAGTGTGCTTCTTTGAAAATATTTCCTCTAATTTTTTAGTATTAAAAGCACAATCTTTTAAAACATTTTCAAAATCAATAATTCTAGTTTTTAACAAAGAAAATTCATTTTCATCAACTTTTGGAAATTCAGCTTTACAAGCAACTTTATAAGCATCAAATTCTCTTTTAGTTGAAATAAGATTAGAAGAAATTTCTTCCTTTTCTTTTGAAACAATTGCAAGTTGGTTTTTAAACAACTCAATTTCCTTTTTCAATTTAGAACATTCTATCTTTTTATCATCAAAGCTTTCAGAAAGTTCAACAAAAGTATGTTCTAGCATTTCTCTACTTATTTTATTTTCTTCATCAAGAGGTTGAGAGGTTACCTTGGGTGTGTTTGCCATGAAACACAAATTTGCCGTGTCCACCTCATCTTCAAACTCGCTTTCCGAGTCCCAAGTGGCCTTGTATGCCTTCTTTTCAACCGGCCTCTTTTGCTTTAAGGAAGATGTCATCTTTTTCTTGAAGTCAGAAAAATCGGCCATGATATGTCCGGGTTTCCGACAATTGTAGCAAATGATTCTTTTCTCCTCCTTCCCTTCCCATTTCTTTCTATAGTTGAGTTTGTTCTTGCGGTACATCCTCTTCACATTTCTCACTAATAGAGATAGCTCCTCATCCTCTTCTCCATCTTCATCATCGTCATCAATGGTAGAGGAAGACTTGAAAGGTATGGATTTCTTCTTTTGAGGTACCGCTTATTCTCTTGCCTTCTTTTCCATCTCATGAGTCTTAAGGTTTCCAATAAGACTTATGAGATCCATTTCATCTTTATCATTCAACTCTTTTAAGGTGGTAGCCTTGATCTCCCATGATGAAGGAAGAGCTCAAATCACTTTGCGTACCTTTTGGTCGTTACTTATATCATCACCTAGAAAAGAAAGAGCATTGGTAATCTTAGTAAACTGGTAATCATAGAATCAATAGACTCATCTTCAAGCATTTTGAAACTTTCATATTGGGACCTCAAGAGATCTATTTTAGCTCTATTTACTTGTGATGTCCTCTCGTGTGTGACCAATAAGTGTTGCCATATCTCATAGGCGGATTGGCAATGTATAACCCTTGTAAGATCATCCTGATTCAAGGCGGTGAGAAGGGAATTTTGAGCCGTAGAATTAGCCTCATATTCTTTGTAGGTAAAGTCAGACCAAGTGCTCTCCTCACTATCGGGTCTACTATAGGGTTTGGTTTAGGATTTAGTAACTAAACTACCTAGGGATTGTAGAAAGATAGTCATCCTAACCTTCCAAATGGGGAAATTGAGTCCATCAAATTTAGGAGGGGTCTTAATGTTGTCGGCCATTTTTACTAGTGTATGAATGAAAGAATGCAAATAGTGATTAGCAAATTTTAGGATCTCTCTAAGGATGTGAAGCCAAAAACTAGAGTCCTACCTTTGATACCAATTGAAATCACCTAGAGGGGAGTGAATAGGTGATAATGCTAATCAATGCACAATAAAAAATGTTATGATGCAACGATCACCCAAAACAAGACTAGAAGCCGAATATCCCGTGAAGGGCTCTGAACTTCTTCCTCATGATTCCTCTAGATAAGAGTTTGAGGTGCGTATTGCAATCTTGTTGTATGAGTATTTGATCGACAATATGAATATGAAACAAGTATATATAGAGCAATGAATGTGTAGAGCAAGTACAATGTTGCAATGAATATGTAGAGTAAGTAAAATGTTGCAATGAATATGTAGAGCAAGTAAATGAAGTAATGAATATAAAGCAAGGAATTAAAGCAAGTAAACCAAACGCAAACACCGAGAATTTTTTTCAAAGTTCGAGCACCCAGCTCTACGTCCCCGCCTTCACCCAGAAGGATTTCTAACCACTATAACTTCACAAAGAGTTACAATCACACCGGAGTACCCAACTCCACAATCTCAAGTACAAGTATTCTCTTGATGATCAAAGACCACAAACTCTCTTTTGAAAAATCCTTTTCCCTTACAAACGCCCTTTAGAATAATGAGTAGGATTGAAGCTCTAGTATTGTAAGTGGAAAAAGAAAATGAATTTTGAGAGAGCTTTGAAACAAAAAAAACTTCAGAAATGAGAGAGATTTTTCAGCACAAAAATCAAGAACAAAACTCTTTTGAAAGCTTTTAAACTTTGAATATTTTTTGTAAATGATTGTTGTTGATCCCACAACCCTAATCACCCCTATTTATAGGATAGAGATAGGGATTAAAGGGTAAACTAATACAATAGGTAATTAGGAAGTATTTGACCCAAAAACCAGTCCCTAAACTCGTTTAGAGACAAAAAGGACAATTTAAAACGTGTTTTAAAAAATAGTCGTTAAGGCTGAAACACAGCCTCGGTCGACCGGGTTTTCAAAAAATAGAGCCGTTGCAGGCCCACGGTCGACCGCCCGGTCGACCGCAACAAACAGAGAGTTACTGACTTTCAGTCGGTCGAAGGTCGGTCAACCGAAAATGGGTTTCGGTCGACCGGGAAACGTGCACACATGCACGCACCCAACGGTCAGAATCCCGGTCGATCGAGTCAGTCGACCGATCTGACCTGACATAGAGTCGGTCGACGGCCAGTCGACCGCCTCAGGTCAAAAACTGAATTTTGAAAAGGATTTTGAGGAGATTTTGATGGTTTACAAAATAGTTTCGATCAGAACTATGTATAATACACAAAATTGAGTTTATAAGTAATAAACTATATTTAAAAATATTTTGTATATATATATATATTGGAGAAATTTTAGAAAAGACATGTGCGCAAAACTTGTGTGTAGGAATTTTGAGCTTCAAACCTATTCACTATTCTTTAGCAAAACTATAAAACTAAAAACAAATCTAATGAAGTCTCTGAGCCATAATGAAGTCTTAAGCCATGCAATGTCATGCTAGGGCCTTCTCTTCTATGGATATTTTCTCTTGTGCCATTTGTCTTATTTGCTCCATGAACCTAGAAAACCTTGCAATAGCTAAGTAATGACCTTCATAAAAGGTTCTAACCTGAAACTCATCTTAAACAAACTTATTAGTATCATATAACTTCTATGTGTTTTGTTATCATCAAAACTTTAAACAAATGTAGAGTGTAACCTTTTCGGCCAACAGTTATCATGGTTGCCTCCGAATGGGAGAAAATCCCATCATCGGGGCGCATGCTAGATGGTTGTATTTATTTAAAATGCAATACAATGAAAGGGATCGGAAGGGTGTACACTGTCTGAAAGGGATAGTCTGGCAGTTTAGTCAATCGCTCGACATTGAGCAGTCACGTTGCTCTTGGGAAGACAAGGCGTTCGTCTTTCGTGGAATTGCCTTGGGGGTGAGGACGTACTTTTTGAGAAAGTCTTGTTGGATGAGCTCTTTCAAATATCTTCAGAGGGCCCAGCAATGGATGATTTAGTACCCCTTGTAGTCGTGGAGTGAGCAGTGATCCTCTGACCCGATCAGTGACAGATTGGGCTGAATCGACTTTGGGCGTCTGACCCATGGTTGATCTTTGAAGGTGTTGAAGACTTCATCGATCAGGAGTTTTAATGGAGTGAAATGTTATGCTGACTTGTAGCCCCGGAGTGGACTTGGTGGCATTATGGAGAGCACCTGCTTCTTGTAGAGAGGTTGCCCTTATGTCAGTCAGGAACATAATCGAGAGCTTCGCAGGCAGACTTTGACTTCGTTCTGTTCTTGCTAGGCTTTGTTGAAGAGTTGAAGTAAGCCTTCATTGCCTCCTCCAGCTGGATGAATAACTATGCTTAAGAGAGCTTCACTCATTTTTGACGACATTGTGCTCAAGAAGATGTCTGTATAAGGGGTGAATGACCTGTAATCCGCTGATAAACGCGAATGCAGATACTTTCTCTCCGCAATTGGAGAATTTGGCTAGCTGTCTCTGGAAGAAGTTCATATATGATTTGAGGCTGTCACCTGGCCTCATTTTGACAGAGAGAAGGTGGTTTCTACTCCTCTTTGCTTCTTGATGAGTAGCATAATGCGTGAGGAAGGCCTCGGTGATCTCTGAGAAGTTATGGAGAGAACGGGATGGTAGGGAATAGAATCACTCCGACGCTGCACCTCTAAGGCTAGAGGGGAATGTAAGGCACATTATTGGGTCATTCCGGGAGTATAACGTCATCTTGTCTTGAAAGAGGCGGATGTGCTGGAGCAGATCACTCACTCCGGTGTAACTGTCGACGGTGAGAGCCGAGAACTTCTTTGAAAACTCACACTCTTGGATGTCCTTGAAAAAAAGGGAGTCATGGAGCCGAATAGTCGGAACCAAGTGCTGGGGAAGCTTGGCCTCCATGATCCGCTTCTCGATTAGCTCCTCGAGGACGTGGAGATCTGGGGATGCACCATTCTCGATGTCGCCCTCTGTCCACGTGGACCTGTTATGAAGGGCGACAACTTGAGCCTATAGTTGTTGGTTGAGCAACTTCAGCTCTACCTATTCGCGAATGATGTTATCGCGGTCGAGTATTATCTGCTCCCATTCGTGATCTGATTTCTGGTGATGTTCCTTAATTGTCTCTTTCATCTCTCAGAGCATCTGAAACAGTTAGTCTTCATGTTGTTATGGAGGTTGAGTGCCGACAGACGGCTCCTGCAAAGTGGTGGAGGTGGTGCCCTCTGTGAATGGTTGATTGTTAATTCGTTTGGAGGCTACACCTCCGGCAGTCGCTTTATCCTTCCCATGGAAGTTGCACCACAAATGACTTTCTTGTGTGGGGTCATCGCAAATCCAGAAGAGGTTCAAAGAAGGAGAAATCTTGAGTGTGAGGACTCAGATCTCAACGAAAGCACCAAAAATATAAGAGTCAATTCTCAGAAGAAATTATCTACACTTTAAATTTTAATCTGGATCTAAGAGAGAGTAAAAGAAACAATCGCAAAGACTCAGATTTTACATGAAAAATCAATTGGGAAAAACCACGGAAGGAGGGGAGTCACTATTTTCAAAGGACTACAGTGGATTCTTCAGAAAACAACTCTCTTCTTATAGTTAAGTATCTCTAGTGCCAAGAATTATGTCTTTTTTCCTTGTCTTTTCTACATACCTTATATACCTAGGGGTTTTTGTTGACGATGCGAGTCATGCGGGATTCAATAACTGCACGATCTACACGTTGCGATTTTTCGTAACAACCTGGCGCTTTTGATTGCGGGAGTGCTATCTGTTGCTTTCTGTAACTGCTCAAGTTGAAATAAGGATCATGAACCATATTTGAAATAGGAAATGAGCCGAGGCATAACAGACTCCACAAATATAGAGGGGATTTGATGGAGTCTGTTACACAGGTTGTCTTGCTCAAGTCGGGAGACTGACTTCGGGAGGAAAAACACCCTCAGGAGAATTAATTTCCTCGGGAGAGGAGAATAGTTTCGAGAATGTTCTAGACACTGCTCTTACTCGCAGATTTTCCTTGCGAGTATTTTCGGGAACTTTTGACGACGAGGGCCACGTGTCTTGACCTTGGCGTGGGTCAGATTTTCACCACTCCAATTATGCCGGTAAAAATTGAGTAGTTAGCTTGCAATCAATGATAAGAAAAAGCAAGAAGTGTCATAATGAACTTTAACTGAGAGACCTTGCTTCAATAACATTCCTTATAATCTTTAATGAAATTTGCATGGCATCAATAGACAAAAACAGCATACAATTAAGGATGCAGGCATATCCACAGTGGTTACAAGAACACGTGCAACTTCAACTCCACGGGATATATCCAGCTCAGCTAACCTGTCAGTCACCAATTGCCAGCATAATTCAAAACTTAATCATGATTAAGGAATTGGTTAGCGGCTTAATGATTGTTTCATTGTTTAATATGCAGGAATTAGCATGTTCTTATAAGCAGCTTTGTGAATCCACTGATTTGGTCATTGTGATGAATTAGTGTATGCTACCCTGCTTATTTAGTTACAAATCATTTGAAGTTTCTCGCATCCATCTGAATTTTTTTTTTTTTTTCTTTTAGGGATCATTACACATCGGGATTCAACTGGCGAATACTGGAGAGCAAACTCAGGACGTAATCAGTGATCACGATGGTCAAAATTAAATATATTATAAATATGCCACTGTCGGAGCTCGAAATGGTGACCCGTGAGTGAACGGGATTCATAACGAACCCAAAACTACAGCTCCGGACACATTCAGTGGACATGTTAGCGGTTATCTGGCAAGAGGGAACAAAAGAGAGATTTGGGTTTGATGATTCCGTTTAAATAAAGATTCCAAAAATAGGATTTGAAACTTTATTCTAATTCTAAAAAATTGTTTGAAAAATAGAAATGAAAAAATAAAATTTGATCTTGAATCTAGTTTCAATTTATTAGTTTTCTCGTCGGAAAGAAAATTTGTAACGCCCCGATCCCGCGGGTACGGAGACGTTACTGCGACGTATATACGCAGGTCAGAAAAACCCTCACGTATATACGCTAAGCATCAGTACAGGTAAGAATCAGAGTACGGAAGCACGTGGTGCATTATACATTCCAACATATGAGTACAGTTACAAAGTTATCACAGGAAGTGACACAATATTACATGAATATTACATCACCAATATGGCGCAAATGCGAGAATACAAGGAGATGTACAAGTTTGAATAGTACAAATGGAGCTCAGAGTCATAACAGGAAAACTCTAAAGCCGAACAGGACGCCCTGGAAGGATGGGGCTCTGGACGGTCTGCTGGAGATCCACGCTACCGCTGCGCCACTCTGATCAGCAACTGGGAGAATCCACACGCTCCAAGCTCCAAGACCAGGACATGAGGATCCAGAGGAGTCAGAACTCCCCGGCGAGTGGTGATGCAAAAGCCAGATGGCGAGCATGGATAAGCACATGAGTATCGATAAGTCTGAACCATAAACATGAAAACCGTGTCGTAGGCACAAGCATGCAGAGCAAGTAGATATACAGCAGTTGATATCAAGCAGGAAAACTCATGATATGATAAGATAAGAGCAGGAGACTAGTAGAATAGAATACAAGTGGAAAGGCAAGATATGAGCAGATATAGTGTAATAATCATAAAACCAAAAATCCGAAATAAAATCCGATACAAGCAATCATGGCAAGGCATACTACAGATTCATAGCTGGCATCTTTTATTATTATTATTACTCGTCTTACCCTGATGTCTAGATATGTGAACTAGCGTCCCAGCACACATATATCCACATCTGAGTAAAGCAAGATTGTTATTGGAAACCAACGGGGGTATCAACGAACAATGTTTACAGTGGGTCCCGTACATGCCCGGGACCACGACCCAGGACGTTCCATCGCTGGTGTATGGAACCGGCCGCAAGGCCTACAGGAGGGTCTTATAGAATGCCCTTATCAAGATGGTACCAAGAAGGAGGGAGCCAGCACTCCCCTCGGTCGCCTGGAGGCCCACAGGTCAGACCGAAAGTTTTAGTTGCACAACATGCCTAGTACCACTGTAAACACGAACATATATTGATAGTCACAAGTTTCCCCCGACCCGATGCAAGTTGTTCCTTTTATGATTTATTATGTAGTTATCAATTTACGGGAATAGCAGGTGCAAGACATGATCAGGAGTTCAAGAGTACATGAGTACTATAGATTCAGGTCACTGTATATGTAATAAAGGATAACAAGTACAAGATTCAAGTCACTGCATGTAATGCAGGGTAACAAGTATAGTATTCCCGTAAATGTGATAATCACAGGTCAAGTATTAATATTGTCAGGAGGCAAGTGATAAGTCATGTCACAATAAGAAACAAGTGTTAAGTAGCAAGTCGAGTGTCAGGTGATGACACGACAGTTGTCAAGTGATACAGACAGGTGTCCAGTATTAACATGCAGATGGTAGATATCAAGTAATAACATATCAAGTGTTAATGTATCAAGCATGTACTTGTCAAGTGATAGAATAATAGCTGAACACGATTAAAGAAAGTGTTAGTTCCAAACAGCATAAATCGTGAATAATACAAGTCGACCCGACGAAATGGGAAGGTCAAGAGAAAAGCGAGAACACTCGCCTAAATCCTTGAAAAACACGGTGAAATCCCTGATCTCTGGAATCCAGAAAATCAACGCGTTAGTGCGTTAGAGAGAAAGTGATAGAGAGAGGAGGAAATCAATAGAGAGAAAGAGAATGAAAGAGAGGAGAGAGAAAGTGAGAGCTAGAGAGAGGTCCATGGAGAGAGAGAGTGTACAGGGAAAGAGAGTATGGGGAGAGAGATTGAACAGGAAGACGCGGGCTTGAGAGTGAGACGCGGGGTCGCAGACGCGGGTTTCGCGTTGCATAAATGCCCACAAACGCAGGGTTCGAGACCCGCGTTCAAGTCAGGACACGAGGAGAACGCGGACGCGGTCGTGGGTTCCGCGTCGCGTTAGCACGAGAAGAACACAGATGCGGGCATAAGCTTTGCGCCGCATTGACACGAGAAGGACACGGACGCGGGCATGAGCTCCGCGCTGCGTCAATACAGGAACGCGAAGGCCGCATAATACAAGTATCAAGAACGCGAAGATTCGCGTTAAGGAATAGCTTTGACGCGGGGGTGAGATCCGCGTCAACAATTAACAGAGAAAGAGGGAGTCAGGAAAATGGAAAAATGAGAGACGCATGGATGGGGGAAGAGAGAGGGACGCAAGGAATGAGGGAGAGGAGACGCAGGTTTAGAAAAGAAAAGAAAAGAAAAGAAAATGGAAGGAAAAGAAGGAAGGAAGGAAGGAAAGAAATGCAAAGGAAAGAAAGAAAGAAAGAAGAAAAGGGGGAGGTAGGTCGACCGTGGCTTGGCCGGTGTTCGCGGCGGCGACCGGAGTTGGCCGGAGTTGGGTGGCCAAAGCCCCAAAGAGAAGGAGGTTGATGGTGCAAGTCTAGTACAAAATGAATTTTTGGAGTTTTGGAAATGGTGTTTCGGAGGACGAACCTATAGTTCGTTGGAAAGAGAATGACGAGGAGAAGAAGATGGTATGCTTGGTGGTGGTCAAGGTGGTGTAGGTGATGGTGGAAATGGTGGAGAAGGTGGTGGTGGAGATGGGTTGTTTGGTAGAAAGAGAGAAAGAAGAAGAGGGTGGAGGTGGTGTTGTGGTTGTTGTTGTTGTTGTTGGAATGGTGGAGGAGATGGAGGAGAAAAGGGTGGAGTAGTTGGTGGAGAAAATGAAGGGATAAATGGTGGAGAATGGGTGGCCAAAGGCAAGCCCATGGCTGCCATTTTCATGGCCTGCTCTCTGTTGGAAGAAAGAAGGAGGAGGAAATAATAATGATGGAGAGAGAAAGGAGGAGGGGGTGTATATATAAGGGATAAATGATTATTATAATGCCATTGAAGTTCCTTTTGAATGAAACTTGCGTTTCATTCAAAAGAGAAAAGCTGCGTCTCAATAAAGCAAATCCGCGTCTAGGCAAAATAAAGCCAGACGCGGAAATAAAAGTTGCGTCCGAGAGGAAAAACGCGAGATTTCGAAAAGACAAAAAAGCATGGTGATAAGACTTAGAGTTGATCTTGCAGGACAAGCATTAAATGCTGTATGGAGAGGATCTCTGCATTAAATATGGGTTGGTGAAACTCGCGTCTGAGAAAGGAGAGAGAAAATGAGAAAAAGAGAAAAGTGGAATTTCTGGATAAAAATTCCGGTATCTGGGAAAACACCAAAAACTCCGGAAAAGTCCAAAATTTAAGTAGCTTGGAAAGCCTCCCAAAAATCTCAAAAATAATAAATATTATATAAAGATTTTTGGTGAAATCAATTTTCAGAAATTCAATCCCATTTTCAAAATAAAAATCCTGAAGTCAACTGTCAATACCAGTCTACACCGGGTCGGTCGGATTTTTGATAAAATCTGAAAAATCTCAGAAAATTTCTAAAAGAGAGAAAATATAATTTAAGAAGTAATATGAAAGCGGAATCTAGAAATTTGATTCCAATTGCAAACTCAAATTCCTAGAATCAACCGGCGATACTGGCCGACACCAAATCCAGTGGAATTTTGATAAATTTAGAAAATTCTCAGAAAATATTTAGATAGAAAATATGATTTTAAGAAGATATAGGAAAGCTGTTTCTTGAAATTCAACTCCGTTTGTAAATTAAAAATCCGAGAATCGATCAGTGGCACTGGTCGACACCGGTTTTGAAGATTTACAACTTAATTCAGGAAAATTTCAGAAAATCATGAAAAATCTAAAATATTAGAAAACGATATTTAAAACTGAAATTGGTCAAATCGGAATAGCGAAAAGACCAAATCGAGCAATTCACTAGAATCGGGTTCCCTGTTCAGACTAGGGCTGACTCCGAGTTCACGAATCCAAATCCAAGGCAAAACGATCATATAAATAATTCATAATACAATACAGGAAGTAAACCAAAAATACGATCAGAAAATACGAATATGCAACTAAGTACGTATTCCGGAGCGGGGTGTTACACTCCATCCACCTTATAAAAAAATTGCGTCCTCGCAATTTTAATAAGGGGAAGATGACACAGAAAGGATAGGAATGAGGATTATGCCAATCAAGATATGAATAATTATGAGCTGTTCTCCCAAATCGACTGAACGGTAAACTCGGGACTGAGGCATCTCTGCACTTCTGCCGTATATATATCCTCTGACGGTGCCGTAGTAATACTGATCTGATGTCTGCTTATAAAAGGACACTGTCAGAACTTCAAAAGACTAACCCATTCTGAATAATATAAAGTGAGCTGACTTGGTGAGATAATCAGTAATACTTCAATCAGACTGTGAACCAAAGCTGATGAAATCCATAGAAATCCGTAGTGCTGAAATCCATAAATATAAAATCCTGCATGGCATGATGTTGTCCTTGATAAGAGTCTGCAGTAGAATTACTAATGTGCCACATACATATTATTCCCCGGGAATAAACCAGAATACCCAAGATAAAGAAAACCTTGATAATGCTGAGTATAAATCAAGAAGACCAATAATTAAGAATTTTTGTAAACTGGGCGTTGCTAATTCTGAAAGACTTAGTCAAGAATATAGGATAACTCTGAAGAACTCTAAATACTGACTTCTGAATGATAACCCGACTGCAGATGAGACATGTTTAAGATACCTGGGCCATGCAAGATTTGCCGAGTGGATCATCGACAAGGATCATCGCGATAGCTCAAATACAGTGATGAAACTCTGTCCAGCAGATCCATGAAAGCACGCTAGGCAGAAGAAATCCGAGGAACGGGCTAGAGTGCTAAGCACTGAAGGAACTAGCCACGGGCAAAGCAAGCCTAGGTGAGGCTATCGCGTAGCACAGCTCAGGTGTTAAGCATTAGGGTGCGGCGAAGCTATCGCTCTGCGAGGCTCGCATATGGCGAAGCTCACGCGGCGAAGCCAGCGCGTAACACAACGCTAAATGCTAAGTACCAGGGTGCAGCGAAGCTCACACCCGGTTAGGTTCACGGGTGACTAGAACACGACCCTCGCTTGGCGAGGCTAGCGGAGCCTTTGGTCCACCAAATCAGTAAAGACTGCCAGAAGGTAGTGACTCTGAGAACACGATCAAGAAATCATAATAACCGAGACGTGTACCGAATGCTGTCTTCTGAATAATAACCTGACTGCAAATCAGCTCTGAGAATACCTGATTATATAAGCGATGACTATTCCGCTTGATGTACTGGTCTCCCATGATGTATCCATAATTACAAGAATATAATGCGAGGCCGAAGATCTGTCCAACATAAGACAATGTGATGTACCAGAGTCGAGGAATGTCAGAACACAATGAGAGCAACCCACATCTGCCTTGCTGTTACCTTTCTAGTCTACGCATATCTTAAGTTGGCATAAGGATTACGAAAATCAGAATAGTAAAAATAGAAGGGATAGGATTCATGAAATAGGGAGGTAGACACTGACGGACTAAGATTAGTGATGATAGTATAATGAGAAGGACTGATATAGAGAATCTACCAACTCCCGGACATGCTAAAAATGGGGACAAATAGTTACGGTTGGTACTGAGTTCCTTTCTCAGATATTGAGCATCCTTTCCTGTTCTCACTCCATCAGTATCCTGTCTTCCTCTTCAGTCAGATTATATGTTTGCCTCCTCCTACCATGTGCCCTAGCTCTTGGTTTCTTTTGTGTATGACTCCATGCTTGATGCTGGGGATGGAGCGAGATTATTCTGCCAGTAGGTCCTGGATTCTCTCCAATGGTGATATTGGATGAATTGGTCTGATCGGTGTAATGTTCTCTGCTTCCTTGAATAGACAGTCACTTTTCAACTAATCTCCGGACTCGTATACGACATAATTCATTACCTTTCTGGCGGTTGCGTTGTAGGTGCCCGGCTTCAGACAATACCCACACGTCATATGTTGAGGGCAAGTTTGGAGGGATGGTTCAGCCAGTGGGGCATCCAGAGGCCTGTCTGAGCCTTCACTTCCATCAAATAAAAGGGTCTCTTCGCTAACTTCATCTGCACCTCATCCTGATCTTTCTTTTCTAGGTCTGTTCTACTTTCCGAGCGATGGCAAAAACTTGAGAATACTTCTTGGGCTGCTTGGGAATTAAGAAACATCTTGATCCTCATCTTTAGTTCTTACTAAAATCTGACTTGCTCGGTTCTCCTTGTCAACCACCATGTAAGACACCAACCGACTATGCCTTAGGAATTTTGCAATATACTTATCTACAATTCAATCTTCTTACTTCAATTTGATAAGTCGTTCTTTCATTTCTTTCAGAACTATTACAGGAAAGAATCTTCTCATAGAAATCCTTCGAGAACTGGTCCCAAGTGATGAGCTTTTCTAGTCTCGCTACTTCTACCAACCACCATGTCTTAGCTACATCTTTCAACTTAATCTTGGTCATTTCCACTTAGTCCTCGTCAGGGGTTTGAGTTGTCTTTAGAAGATCCGTCTTGTTCACCAGCCACTGCTATGCGTCCAGGGCTCCTCCATGCTTGAAAAGATTGTCGGCTTTAATTTCCTGAAATCCAACATGTTGCCTGGCTTCTGTTCCCAGAGTGCAACCAATAATCTTTGGTGCGGGACCTTCATCTGTTCTTATTAGTTCCTCATCATATTTTACAGAATTGTCTCAAATCAAAACTTCCTCCATTAGGGCTACCCCAAGAAGAGCCGAAACCGTTATGATTTCCCTTCTTTTCATGTCCGAGTTGGTCCAAGAATAACAAGAAACTGAAGTATGAAAGGATGGGAGAACTTAAGGATTCAAAGGCAAGATTGTCAAGAGAGAATGGATAACTTTGTACTTGTAGTTGGATTGTATAACCAAGACTCATGCATTCCAGTTGCAAATTTCTTTACCATTAATTTGCCGACTGGTTGTACTGAGGATGTGAGAGCCTAAGCTCTGATACCACCCTGTAATGCCCCGATCTCGCGGGTACGGAGACGTTACCTCGACGTATATACGCAGGTCAGAAAAACCCTCACGTATATACGCTAAGCATCAGTACAGGCAAGAATCAGAGTACGGAAGCACGTGGTGCATTATACATTCCAACATATGAGTACAGTTACAAAGTTATCACAGGAAGTGACACAATATTACATGAATATTACATCACCAATATGGCGCAAATGCGAGAATATAAGGAGATGTACAAGTATGAATAGTACAAATGGAGCTCAGAGTCATAACAGGAAAACTCTAGAGCCGAACAGGGGGGCCTGGAAGGATGGGGCTCTGGACGGTCTGCTGGAGATCCACGCTACCGCTGCGCCACTCTGATCAGCAACTGGGAGAATCCACACGCTCCAAGCTCCAAGACCTGGACATAAGGATCCAGAGGAGTCAGAACTCCTCGGCGAGTGGTGATGCAAAAGCCAGATGGCGAGCATGGATAAGCACATGAGTATCGATAAGTCTGAACCATAAACATGAAAACCGTGTCGTAGGCACAAGCATGCAGAGCAAGTAGATATACAGCAGTTGATATCAAGCAGGGAAAACTCATGATATGATAAGATAAGAGCAGGAGACTAGTAGAATAGAATACAAGTGGAAAGGCAGGATATGAGCAGATATAGTGTAATAATCATAAAACCGAAAATCCGAAATAAAATCCGATACAAGCAATCATGGCAAGGCATACTACAGATTCATAGCTGGCATCTTTTATTATTATTATTACTCGTCTTACCCTGATGTCTAGATATGTGAACTAGCGTCCCAGCACACATATATCCACATCTGAGTAAAGCAAGATTGTTATTGGAAACCAACGGGGGTATCAACGAACAATGTTTACAGTGGGTCCCGTACATGCCCGGGACCACGACCCAGGACGTTCCATCGCTGGTGTATGGAACCGGCCGCAAGCCTACAGGAGGGTCTTATAGAATGCCCTTATCAAGATGGTACCAAGAAGGAGGGAGCCAGCACTCCCTCGGTCGCCTGGAGGCCCACAGGTCAGACCGGAAGTTTTAGTTGCACAACATGCCTAGTACCACTGTAAACACGAACATATATTGATAGCCGCAAGTTTCCCCCGACCCGATGCAAGTTGTTCCTTTTTATGATTTATTATGTAGTTATCAATTTACGGGAATAGCAGGTGCAAGACATGATCAGGAGTTCAAGAGTACATGAGTACTATAGATTCAGGTCACTGTATATGTAATACAGGATAACAAGTACAAGATTCAAGTCACTGCATGTAATGCAGGGTAACAAGTATAGTATTCCCGTAAATGTGATAATCACAGGTCAAGTATTAATATTGTCAGGAGGCAAGTGATAAGTCATGTCACAATAAGAAACAAGTGTTAAGTAGCAAGTCGAGTGTCAGGTGATGACACGACAGTTGTCAAGTGATACAGACAGGTGTCCAGTATTAACATGCAGATGGTAGATATCAAGTAATAACATATCAAGTGTTAATGTATCAAGCATGTACTTGTCAAGTGATAGAATAATAGCTGAACACGATTAAAGAAAGTGTTAGTTCCAAACAGCATAAATCGTGAATAATACAAGTCGACCCGACGAAATGGGAAGGTCAAGAGAAAAGCGAGAACACTCGCCTAAATCCTTGAAAAACACGGTGAAATCCCTGATCTCTGGAATCCAGAAAATCAACGCGTTAGTGCGTTAGAGAGAAAGTGATAGAGAGAGGAGGAAATCAATAGAGAGAAAGAGAATGAAAGAGAGGAGAGAGAAAGTGAGAGCTAGAGAGAGGTCCATGGAGAGAGAGTGTACAGGGAAAGAGAGTATGGGGAGAGAGATTGAACAGGAAGACGCGGGCTTGAGAGTGAGACGCGGGGGTCGCAGACACGGGGTTCGCGTTGCATAAATGCCCACAAACGCAGGGTTCGAGACCCGCGTTCAAGTCAGGACACGAGGAGAACGCGGACGCGGTCGTGGGTTCCGCGTCGCGTTAGCACGAGAAGAACACAGATGCGGGCATAAGCTTTGCGCCGCATTAACACGAGAAGGACACGGACGCGGGCATGAGCTCCGCGCCGCATCAATACAGGAACGCGAAGGCCGCATAATACAAGTATCAAGAACGCGAAGATTCGCGTTAAGGAATAGCTTGGACGCGGGGGTGAGATCCGCGTCAACAATTAACAGAGAAAGAGGGAGTCAGGAAAATGGAAAAATGAGAGACGCATGGATGGGGGAAGAGAGAGGGACGCAAGGAATGGGAGAGGAGACGCAGGTTTAGAAAAGAAAGAAAAGAAAAGAAAATGGAAGGAAAAGAAAGAAGGAAGGAAGGAAAGAAATGCAAAGGAAAGAAAGAAAGAAAGAAGAGAAGGGGGAGGTAGGCCGACCGTGGCTTGGCCGGTGTTCGCCGGCGGCGACCGGAGTTGGCCGGAGTTGGGTGGCCAAAGCCCCAAAGAGAAGGAGGTTGATGGTGCAAGTCTAGTACAAAATGAATTTTTGGAGTTTTGAAAATGGTGTTTCGGAGGACGAACCTATAGTTCGTTGGAAAGAGAATGACGAGGAGAAGAAGATGGTATGCTTGGTGGTGGTCAAGGTGGTGTAGGTGGTGGTGGAAATGGTGGAGAAGGTGGTAGTGGAGATGGGTTGTTTGGTGGAAAGAGAGGAAGAAGAAGAGGGTGGAGGTGGTGTTGTGATTGTTGTTGTTGTGTTGAATGGAGGAGGAGATGGAGGAGAAAAGGGTGGAGTAGTTGGTGGAGAAAATGAAGGGATAAATGGTGGAGAATGGGTGGCCAAAGGCAAGCCCATGGCTGCCATTTTCATGGCCTGCTCTCTGTTGGAAGAAAGAAGGAGGAGGAAATAATAATGATGGAGAGAGAAAGGAGGAGGGGGTGTATATATAAGGGATAAATGATTATTATAATGCCACTGAAGTTCCTTTTGAATGAAACTTGCGTTTCATTCAAAAGAGAAAAGCTGCGTCTCAATAAAGCAAATCCGCGTCTAGGCAAAATAAAGCCAGACGCGGAAATAAAAGTTGCGTCCGAGAGGAAAAACGCGAGATTCCGAAAAGACAAAAAAGCATGGTGATAAGACTTAGAGTTGATCTTGCAGGACAAGCATTAAATGCTGTATGGAGAGGATCTCTGCATTAAATGTGGGTTGGTGAAACTCGCGTCTGAGAAAGGAGGAAGAAAATGGGAAAAAGAGAAAAGTGGATATCTGGATAAAAATTCCGGTATCTGGGAAAACACCGAAAACTCCAGAAAAGTCCAAAAATTTAAGTAGCTTGGAAAGCCTCCCAAAAATTCTCAAAAATAATAAATATTATATAAAGATTTTTGGTGAAATCGATTTTCAGAAATTCAATCCCATTTTCAAAATAAAATCCTGAAGTCAACTGTCAATACCGATCTACACCGGGTCGGCCGAATTTTTGATAAAATCTGAAAAATCTCAGAAAATTTCTAAAAGGAGAAAATATAATTTTAAGAAGTAATATGAAAGCGGAATCCAGAAATTTGATTCCAATTGCAAACTCAAATTCCTGGAATCAACCGGCGATACTGGCTGACACCAAATCCAGTGGAATTTTGATAAATTTAGAAATTCCCAGAAAAATATTTAGATAGAAATATGATTTTAAGAAGATATATGAAAGACGTTTCTTGAAATTCAACTCCGTTTATAAATTAAAAATCTAAGAATCGATCAGTGGCACTGGTCGACACCGGTTTTGAAGATTTACAACTTAATTCAGGAAAATTTCAGAAAATCATGAAAAATCTAAAATATTGAAAACGATATTTAAACTGAAATTGGTCAAATCGGAATAGCGAAAAGACCAAATCGAGCAATTCACTAGAATCGGTTCCCTGTTCAGACTAGGGCTGACTCCGAGTTCACGAATCCAAATCCAAGGCAAAACGATCATATAAATAATTCATAATACAAAACAAATACAGGAAGTAAACCAAAAATACGATCAGAAAATACGAATACGCAACTAAGTACGTATTCCGGGAGCGGGGTGTTACAAAATTGAAGTGTAGGATATCATTAGTGAAAAATGGAATCAAATTTTTTCTCCTCTGCTTTCACCTCTCTCGTGGATTCACAATCATGAAAACAGGCTAAAGTGGCAAATGAGGCTAACTAA
Source organism: Agave tequilana (assembly GCA_038442645.1). Taxonomy (NCBI): domain Eukaryota; kingdom Viridiplantae; phylum Streptophyta; class Magnoliopsida; order Asparagales; family Asparagaceae; genus Agave; species Agave tequilana. The sequence goes on along the minus strand of JAVJIF010011649.1, from coordinate 44,391 downwards.
CTGGAATCAATTGATTCTGATTCATTTTTCTGATTCTAGGTGCCAAAACAATCTAGAAAATAAAAACCTAATTTCATTTCTTTTCCTTTTGATGTCTCTTGTCAAAGTGGCGGGATAAATGAGGATCATATCACTTTGATATTTGAATACAAGAAAGATTGATAATTAAAATGATTTAAAGCTTATGACCCTATCTATCTGAGCCTTTTTCTTCTATAGAAATTTTGTGCCTATTTTTGAGTAGGTGAATGAACTTGACTCTGACATGAAGGATTGACTCTTAAATGCACTTTTATCGTACTTATTTTTACTCGGGCAATACAATGACACTCACACAGATTCTAGTAAAAACATTCACATCAGTGACGAGCCCTACACTATCTGGTTAGTGGTTACAACCTCAGTCACAAGAAGCCCGAGCTCAAGCCGGAGAAAATTAAATTTTGATCAAAAAAATTCTCGTTGTGCTTTTTGTCTGGACTCAGTATTAGAAGTGCTCTAAGCTTGCCCTCCCTTTCTGAGATTTTTATCACCATGATCTGAATTTTGTTAAATGTATGTGAATAAAAAAAATCTCTAAAATTTGTTATATCTTGAAAACTAAATGTTGTACGATCCTAATGAATAGATCACTGTTACTATTGATCTAAATCTAACTTGATGAGAATGTTTATGGATAAAAATATTTTTTGAGAATTACTAATCATTTATTTAATGATTGCAAGATGAAAAACGCCATTTATAATCGACCAAGCATTTTCTTAATTTTTGCGACTCGGTCCAGGTTACGCGTTTTACGGTTTGCGGGCCACGTCATCTAACCCAAGGGGGCTCCTTTTAGAAAGGGAAAGAAAGAAGATTCCAGCCGCGCACTGCACGTGCCTATATATCCATATAAAATCCAAAAGCCCCTCATCTTTCCCGCCGGTTTCCCCCGCTTCGAGGTACCGCAATGGCGTCGGACAAAACCCTAGCCCTCCTCCGCTCGAGGCTCTGCAACCCCTATTTCGTCCACTCCGGCCTCAAATCCTCAACAAATTCCAGCTGCAGGTACCGATCGGAACCCTAACCTTTCTTCTTCTTCTGAACCTTCGTCATTCTCTGTGATCAGTTCCCATGGTCTTCTTTCTGAAATTGCAGCAAGCTGAAATTTATCGTCTCAAACTCCATCTCTGAGGCCTGCGACAACTCAGTACTCCTACTTGGGCCCCGTGGATGTGGCAAATCAGCGGTAAAAAAAAAAAAAAAAACCCTAAAGTTCTTGATTGAGGATTTATTTATATTTTAATTGAATTTTTCTTTATAACCCCGATAATGTTAATATTGCATACATAACATGCTAGTTTTCCCAAAAAGTTGTTAGTGGAGTGCACATTGCACGGTAAAGTTTGTGAATTTTTTCGCAATTTGTAAATGCACCCATTCTCTTTTAACTACGCATTTTAGGTGTTTTACCATTATTGAGCCACAATTGTCATATGTGTGGGTAGTAAGGAATGCATATTCTTTTGCGTGTTTTCCCCTTGTATGTCCCTTGAAATTGTGTCACCCAGTATGTTTGACCACCTACATTTGCAGCTTGTTCAGGTGCTGTTTGGATTAATTTTTTTAAAATTTGCACACTCGTCATTGGTTTCCATCTACAACTCTATAGCATGAAAACTACTTTGCAGAAATTTTGTAATGAATCTTATGGACAATCCATTTAGACTGGGTGATTAATTTTCTGCCAAAATAAATTGTCTCTGAAAAAGTTTGCTCCAAAAACATATCGGCATTGCGCCAACCAAAAGACACATAATTAGTATTCTCAGTTCTTTGATCTCGACGCAGAGTACAAGATGTAACTGGAATTATGTGCCTTTGGTTGAGAAAACATCTGCATGTAGCATAAACAGTGCAATTATACATTATCTTTTGTGAATTAATTGTTTGTGTATTTATAAACAATAAGAGTTGTTGTGTTGGATCTAATGAATCATTTGAGTTAATCTGTGTCATGCCTTGGATCCCATGTAAGCTGCAGTACTTTATGTAGGATTGCTTCTTTTGACCACTAAACAAATGATAAACCAAAATAAAGAATCACCACAAGCAAGGAAAAAAATTAAAGAGAATATGATGGTTCACAGTTCACACTTTTCTATAGTGTGAAGAAAGCAAGATAGATTCCATTACATTTGTAACCAGGACAAAGAGTCTCACCTTCTATAGTTTGTAAAATTAGGTAAAAGTACCATTTTGATGAATTAACAAGGTTGAAATATCGCCCTATTATGTCCTATACCTCTGATACGAACTGATATGACCGAGATGATACCAATATTTGCTGATATGGTGAGCCAAAACGGCTGATATAAGAATGATATTGTTGATTCCGATACTAAAAACCTATGACCGATACTGATATCGAGCTTTCCAACAATGGATGAATACATCTCCCAACCGTTTTCTTTGATCTCTCTGTAGAAAGTCATGACATCTTTTTAATCATTGTCATAGACCCTTTTCTTAGCCTTTTGTTTTCCTCATTCTTTCAAGAATCCCCTTAGGTGCAGTGTTCTAAAAAAAGGTTAAGCGGTCGATTAATCATCCGCTTAAATGTTTTTGGCTTGAAACCGAACGGAACTTGAAGAAAGCTGTCAGATTAATAGGCCAAGCGAATAATTCGTTTAAGCGGCGATTAAGCGCCTAATCGGTGATTAGTTAGCGTCCGTTTAAACGTTAGCTTTCTAAATGGATTCGAATTTCAAATCCATTAAGCTAACTGAACTCAAACCTGATCCAATAATTGAGGATATAAATTGTCGCGTGTTGGAGAATTAGGGCTCGCGAGCCTTAAATTTATCCGCATCCTCGCTTCTCCTGCGGCGACGATGAAGCTACCAAATTTCATGAAGAAGCTCTCGATGCTCAAGACGATGAGACGAAGAAGCTCCGAAGCCTTAATTTTATCTGAAGCTCATGGCAGCGATGATTCTCCTAAAGAATTAGGGCTCCTGAAGCTCAACGACGAAGTTCACAAAGCGCTGATCGTCCTGTGGCGAACTTTCCCTTCGACGGTGACCTTCTCTTGTAGTTAATCGTCCCACCGTGACCTCCCTCTTTATCGACAAAGGCCTCCCCCTGCAATCAGCTCTCTGGTCAGCAACAAAGCGTTGACGGCGACCTCCTACGTCGATGGTGGCCTCCCCCTGATTAGCTCTTCCCCTCGCGTGCACATGTTTTACCTAAGTTCTTACCAGGTCTTTGTTTCTTTTAATAGGTTAATGAGTGCCTCAAGCGTGAGAATGATAGAGTTGCACATTACTTGCACTTGCATCTAACAGTGAACCAAAGTTGTTGGAAGTATGTTGCTTTTTGAAAGAAATAGACATATTTATTCATTTAAAAAGCATCTTTAACTATAGTTGTTGGAAGTGGATGTACATTGAAGTACTTTGAATTGATTGACATTATTACTTTTAAATTTCTCTTAATACTAGCAATTTAATTTTTCAAGTTATGTTTACTACATCTTTTATGCTTTTTTTGAGAGTTTATAGAATTCATATTTGCATGTTGTAAGTATTATAATATTATTATATATTAAAATAATAGTAACACGTGCAATCCGTTTAATCACCGTTTAAACCGTTTAAGCATTATATGCTCTCAGACCGCGCGCATACTGAAACCGTTTTTTTAGAACATTGCTTAGGTGCATATATACCTACTCAGGAGGAAATTTTTTTCCTGGTTATAGAAGTCATGAGATCATATTACTCTAACCTATCTAAACCTGAAATGCAGGCCGTTATAGATATGACTACAACAATAATCTCAATGCTAGCTTGCCTTAACTGGCTAAATGAGCTCTCAGTTTCTTTCTGGTTGGAAATCAGTCGATTGTTCCTCTCTTCTTGGGGATGAGTTGATGAATCATCTTCATTTTTACTAAATACCCCTAAAGTCGAATGCAAGACATCCTTGAACTAATCTCCAACTTGGCTTGTTTCACCTCTGATACACTTTGAGATCTTTAAAAACATCTTCCCTAGTAAATGCTAACATGCCTTGCCCTAAACTTTACCCTTTTTCCCCTTTCGTGGGGCTTAAAACTAGCCTAATGCAAGTTCAACTCTGATTCGAACTTGTCTTTTCTAGTATTTCATCAACCTTGGATGTGACTCCCAACTAGGTATAGTATCTATCAAAGCTCCAACTGAATTAAGATCGGGTTAGCTTGTTTTTTTCCTTTTAAAAGTAATCCTAATTGGCTCCACCTTTCACCACATTCCAACAATCCTTGGAGTTAAGTATATCCAGTGAACTTAGGTTCATCCATGTCAGTCATATTTCTTTATAGCCAATTTAAGCCAAAGCATGTGCAACCATATCAGACATCTGTATTTGATTGGCCTCATATTGGCAGTCCCACAAAGAGAGCCATCTATCAATTTGATAGTCCTTTCTTCCTTTCCTTCAATAGAGTTTGTTAAAATATAAATTATAAAGCTATTAGTGAGGGATTTTAGAAAAAGCACTTAACCTACGGGTACATGTTAGAATATAAAAATACTTTACCCTCAACCCTTACTAACAACTTTAGAGTTTTGGTGCAGTGACATTGTCTTTAATATGGTATAAAAGTAATCCAGGTTCATTCCATGAAGCATGTATTTAATAAAGCAAATAAAAAAAGTATTGATCCTTAAAAAGATGCTTGACTTGTGGGGGCGTGTTAAAATATAAATATGTTATTCTCATTATAACTTCAGAGTTTTGGTGTAGTGATAGGAACTTTAATAATGTCATTTGTATCTTTATTCAAGAAAACACGAACATAATACCCTTAAACTAATACCAACAAGTTTGAAAGTGTAATTTTCTTCAATAATAGTTAGGATTTTGACTTTCTACATATGATTATCTGTCATGCTCCTTCAACTACACTTGTCGTCTATTTCAATCTCCCGTGAGATTTCCTTTATGACAAAATTCACTTATTTCTTTCCTTTTTCATGCTCTCATGATTTTCTCTTATAATTTGGTTCCTTGACCACCAACCTCTGATTTATGCTCATTGATAGGGATTGCTCTATAGTCTTCTTTTAGTTGTTTTATTTTGTTTAGTTGTGTTTTAGTTCCATATCAGTTATGATGGGGAATTTATCTTTGTATGGGCCTATAAAGACTCAGATCTGTAGTTGTTTAGGCAGACTCTGATGATTTGATTTAATGAAACCCAGATTAGCATGCTGATGTGCTTTTGAAAATGAATCTCTTGCATGCTGATTTGTGAGAGTGGGTGTAATATCTCTATTTTGAAATACAATATTTAAATAAATATAATGATATTATAATATGTACATGTATATTTATTTATTAATCATTAATTATTATGTGAGTTAATATTATTAATTATTACTAATCACTATTACCATAAATCATTATAATTTATTAATAAGTAATGTTATTATTATTATTTGTATTTTTGCATGTGTATAAGTGAGCCCAAACCTAAGCCCATAGCACAAGCCTACTTCCTTTTCTAATTCCTTTTCATTATTATTTTATTGAGTCAGCCCAAGCTCGTAAATCCACTCTCCCTTTTCCATTTTCTTCTTATCTCTTTAGTTTTCCTATTTAGCCAGGGAGCCCCGCCTAAGCCCATGCTATTAATTCTCTTTTATTCCAATCTTCTTCATTTTTTCCCAGTGAGCCCATTAAACTAAGCCCAACTCCCTTTGTGTATATTTCTCCTCAGTGCTTCTCTATAAAAACCCTAACCACAACCCTGAACTTTCTCTCCTCTCCACCTTGCAACCACACCCACCTCCTCCTTCAACCCGTGCACAAACATCCCTAAGCCCCGCCAACCTCAAACCAGCCCACGCCACACCTAGTCTTCCTCTACCTGCAACCCAACCGTGCCCTCACCCTCTCCAATACGGCAGCACCATCCACGTGCACCCTCGCCACCCATCTACTATCTCGAGCGGCCGCCGCTGACTCCATCTTCCTCTCATCTATCCTCTTCTTGAGGCGCTCCTAACTCGTAGCCCACCATGCCATCCCTTCTCTTTTTGCCAAGCTCTCACCTGTAGCCCCACCATCTCCCTCTCACTCACGTTCTCTCCCCCCGCTGTTCGCCGGCATGCCACCGCGCGCCAGGACGACGAGTGCCACCGCCGGCCCTGCCGCACCCCGTCAGGCCTCCGCTGCTCTTCCCTTCCACTTCTTCATTTTTTTTCTTTCTTTTCTTTGGACCCACACACGATTAACAGCCAAACCCGTATCTTATTGACTTAACTTTGGTGGGTTGGGTTATTGGGTTATATCTCAGCTGACCCAAATCTATAGTACCAGACTCGCTTGTACATATCTGACCCGTTAAATATCTGGTTTCGTGTTCGGGCCATGGCGGCCATCCGATCTCCGATTCGGACTATTCTGGAGGCGCTGGAATCATAGAGACCTGATCAACGCATCCGTGTATACTCAGTGAGTGTTTACTTTATTTGGTTATTTTATTTGTGGTTTTATTACGCCATTTCATGTGATTATTTTAAGCTTCTAAATGATTATTTTGTATTTAAATTACGGTTCGTGTTCAATCATGGTTCACACATGTAAATTACTTCCATGTTCACCCATATACGACATAAATGAATTGCTTAGCTAGTGTTTTTATCTTTTCAAAATCTATTTATTTATTGTTTAATGGAATGGTTTTGATCATTTATTTAATATTTGACAATTTAAATTTCTCAATAAATTCAGACATTACGAAATTGTAAACTTTCACAATTTAATTTTGCGTAAGCACTATGCTTTGGACTATCAGTTTACGCCTGCATCTGGTCGTGTGGATATTTATCTGTTTAAATGAATTATTTCTAATTTCAAAGTTTAAATCAGTTGAAATTGTTAAATAATTGTTATTCGAAAAAGATAATTAAATGTAATTATAAATAGCGAAATTCTAGAAGAAGGTATATTATACATTCTAAATATTATTTTTGCGTGTTTTATTGCTTTCCAGCAAATCATGTTTTATTTCATGTTTAATTATTTATATGGTTTATTTAATTAACTAACATCCAATATTATGTAATTTCCTGATTGAATTCTTTTATAAAATGTTAAATAGTCTATTTTAAATTATTCATTTTGTGCCGGTATAGAAATTCCTATAAATGTTTTAAATAGACGATCACAAATTTATGAGAACTACATTGCTTCAACTATTGATTGTTATTTTTAGAAAATACTTAAATAATCATAAGTAGTGAAATGTCAGAAAAGAACCAGACTGATAATTCTGAACAATATCATGGTTTCACTGGAAGACTTGAATGATTATACATGACATTACCTGTAGCAACATACTGTTCGGTTACTAAAGTCGCTGGGAAAATATTGTTATACGGTAACAATGTCGTCCTGTTTATCCTGTTCGCTGACATCATATATCCTGATCACACTGTTGATATTGTTACCGTGACGATCATCGAGTTATCCCAGTGATTTAGGTAAAATGTATATTTGTTAATTTTGATAATCTAAATAACATGATATTAATCGACTTAAACCAGGATTAGAGAAATTGATTGAGAAGATAAGATCTGTATTTTGGGTTGACCTAGGATATAGGTTGCGCAGCCGAAAGAGGGTTCAACTATAGGGTACCCGTGGGGGTGACTGGTACCCCGTCCTGTTGTTCATGTTATACATGTTATCTGACTTGTTATACATGCTACCTGACTATCTAGCGGTAGGGCCTGGTTTAACGTCAGAAGTCTGGGTTGTGGCCTCGGTTATGTACGGGATCCACTTAAAACACAGAAATGTCTCCAATTGATCAGTTTCAATAACATAGGATCCCAATTGACGTGTGTAGTAGGCGTAGTATGGAATGTGTTTACTATATGTGGCAATTGGTGTCCGCTAACATAATTGATAATAATAAATCTGGCATAATACACTGCAGATTAATGTGTGCTCACCTGTTATACCTGCAGACCATGATAGACACTTGATCTGATACATGATTTTTATAACAGTTAGATTCCGTTACTCTTTAGATTACGCACTGCCTGTTATTGTAGTATTGGTAGCATGCTGAGTGTTATTTTATTAGACCATGTTATCTTTTAATTTTTGTCTTTTTAAGTATATTATATTGGTATTATAGTATGTTTATACTGGATATGCAAGTTCATCATTCTCTCATTTTACACACTCATTGGGAGTTTTCTAACTATCTGGATTTGCACATCCAGGTCTATGGTTGTTATATTTTTTTGGTCAGGTAGTTGGGGAGGAGCTCACGCATTTCAAGTAGCCGGAGTTCTTTTTGCTCGATCATCCAATCTAGGTATCTCCTCTTGTCTTCTTTCATTCTTACTGATTTTTCTGTGATTCTCTATAGCTCGAATTGTATATTTATTCTTTTGGTTCATTCGTAGAATAATATTATCATGTGTAAAAATTATATGTCATATTACAGTGATTTTTAATGCCTTCATTGTTGATTGATATAGCTTCTTTGGGTCACTTTAGGCTTAGCATGTATACGTTGGGTATTTTCTTCGCATATGTACGTCGCCAATTCTTGTCGTGTCTCCACTCCAGCGTATTTTGGGAAGCGGGACGTGAGAGGGTTTTCTTGGTATCAAAGCCATGTTCGACACAAAATAGACCTGATTCTAACCTGTAACTTGAAACAAGTTATATTTACACTGCAATATATATGTATTATTCACACAATGATATTGAGCCCACTTCAGAAATCGATCATTCTTTTGAAAATTAATCTTTTGATTATGATGTCCTGTTTCCAACCTTCTTTCCAGAGTGACCTATGTTTCCTTCTTGATTCCTATTTTTCCATCCTAGTTTTATCTCCTAATTTTTGACTATCGGAACTGGCCATCATATCTGAATCGATGGCAGAGATCAGAGTGGCGCAGCGGAAATGTGGTGGGCCCATAATTCACTGAGAAGCGATATGGAAGGTAGAAGACGTCATCAACGACTAATACCGGTTACTCTTTTGATTCCTCAAGTTTCATGATATTTATTCCTTTTCCCTTTATCATTCCCCCGCTTTATTGAAATTTTGAGGACGAAGTTTTTGTTAAGGTGAGTAGAATGTAATATCCCTATTTTGAAATATAATGTTTAAATAAAATATAATGGTATTTTAATATGTACATGTATATTTATTTATTAATCATTAATTATTGTGTGAGTTATTATTACTAGTTGTTATTAATTCTATTATCATAAATTATTATGATTTATTAATAAGGCAATGTTATTATTATTTATATTTTGCATGTGTATAAGTGAGCCCAAACCCAAGCCCATAGCGCCAAGCCTACTTCCTTTTCTAATTTCTTTTCTTTCTTATTTTATTGAGCCAGCCCAAGCTCGTAAGCCCACTCTCCTTTTTCCATTCTTTTCTTATTTCTTTACTTTTCCTATTTAGCCAGGGAGCCCCGTCTAAGCCGATGCTATTAATTCTCTTTTATTCCAGTCTTCTTTATTTTTGCCCAGTGAGCCTATTAAACTAAGCCCAACTCGCTCTATGTATATTTCTCCTCTGTGCTTCTCTACAAAAACCCTAACCGCAACCCTAATCTTTCTCTCCTTTCTCTTCACCTTTCAGCCGTACCCACCTCCTTCAACCCGTGCACTGACCTCCCTCAGCCTCGCCAACCTCGAACCAGCCCACACCACACCCACCCTTCCTCCTTTACCCGTTACGCAGCCGTGCCCCTACCCTCTTCCATGCGGCAACACCATCAACGTGCACCCACACCACCACATCTACTACCTCAAGCGTCCGCCGCTAACTCCACCTCCCATTCATCTATCCTCTCCTCGTGTTGCTCCTAACCCGCAAACCACCATGCCATCCCTCCTCTTTTTGCTGAGCTCTCCCCAACAACCCTGCCATTTTCTCTTACTCACGTTCTCTCTCTTTCTCCCCGTTTTGTTCGCCATCGGCCAGATCAGCCGCCGGCATGCCACCGCGCCCCAGGACGTTATTCGCCACCGCCAGCGCTGCCGCACCCCATCAAGTCTCCGCTGCTTCCCATCCACTTCATTCTTTCTTCTTTCTTTTCTTTGGATCCATATCCGATTACATCCAAACCCACATCCGATTGACTTAACTTGGTAGGTTGGGTTATTGGGTCATATCTCACCAGACCCAAATTTATAGTACCAGACCCACTTGTACAATTTAGACCCGTTAAATATCTGGTTTTGTGTTCGAGCCATATCTCGGCCGTCCGATCACCGATTCGGGCGATTTTGGAGGCGTTGGAATCACGAAAACCAGATTTACGTATTCGTAAAATACTCAGCGAGTATTTACATTATTTGGTCATTTTATTTGTGCGTTTTATTACGTCGATTGTTTTTAGCTTCTAAATGATTATTTTGTATTTAAATTACGGTTTGTGTTCAATCATGGTTCATGCATGTAAATCACTTTCATGTTCACCCATATACAACAAAAATGAATTACTTAGCTAGTGTTTTTATCTTTTCAAAATCTATTCATTTTTAATGGAATGGTTTTAAGCACTTATTTAATGTTCAACATTTAAATTTCTCAATAAATTCAGAGATTACAAAAATTGTAAATTTTCACAATTTAAATCTAAGAAACATTATGCTTTGGACCATCAGTTTATGCCTGCATCTGATCGTGTAGATATTTATATGTTTAAATGAATTATTTCTAATTTTAAAGTTTAAATCAGTTGAAATTGTTAAATAATTGTTATTTAGAAAAGATAATTAAATGTAATTATAAATAGTGAAATTCTAGAAGAAGGTATATTATAAATTCTAACTATTATTTTTTGGTGTTTTACTGTTTTCTAGCAAATCATGTACATTAGTTAATCTTGATAATATAAATAACATGATATTAAACAACTTATACCGAGATTGGGGAAATTGATGAAGATAACGTCTGTATTTTGGGTGGATCTAGGATATAGGTTGCGCAGCCGAAAGTAGGCCCCGTGGGGTGACTCACCCTGTCCTGTTCTTGTTTCTGTTGTACATATTATCCATGTTACCTGATTTGTTATACATGTTCCTGACTATTTAGCGGTAGGGCCTGGTTCAGCGCCAGGAGTCTGGGACGTGATCCCGAGTATGTATGGGACCCACTTAAAACACAGACAATGTCTCTAAACGATCGGTTTCAATAACATAGGATCTTAATTGACATGTGTAGTAGGCGTAGTATGGGATGCATTTACTATATGTGCAATTGGTGTTCGCTAACATAATTGATAATAATAAATCTGGTGTAATACATTGCAGATTGATATGTGCTCACCTGTTATACCTGTAGACCATGATAGACACTTGACCTGACACATTATTTTTATAATAGTTGAATTTTGCTACTCTTTAGATTAGCACTGTCTGTTATTGTAATACTATTAACATATTGAGTGTTATTTTATCAGACCATGCTATTTTTAATTTCTGTCTTTTTCAATGTATTATATATTGGTATTATAGTATGTTCACACGGGATATGCACGTGCGCCATTCTCTCATTTTACACACTCATTTAGAGGAGCTATGGTGTATGATTGTTACATTTTTGTTGATCAGGTATTTGGGGAGGAGCTCACGCATTTCGAAGAGCCGGAGTTCTTTTTGCTTGATCATCTAATCTCGGTATCTCCTCTTGCCTTTTTTCATTTTTACTGATTTTTCCTGTGATTCTCTATAGCTTGGACTCTATATTTATTCTGTTGGTTTATTCCTAGAATAATATTAATATGTGTGGAATTTATATGTCATATTGCAGTGATTTTTAATGCCTTCATTGTTAATTGATATAGCTTGATCAGGCACTTTAGGCTTAGCTCGTATACATGAGGTATTTTTCTCACGTATATATGTTGCTAACTCTCGTCACGTCTCCTCTCCAGCGTATTTTGGGAAGCGGGGCGTGACAGTGGGTAAGAGATCACCTGGATGTCGGTTCATTAATTGAAACTATTGCATGGTGATGTGCAAAGTGAGAGAGAGAGATCTCCTGGGTGTCGAGGCCTAAATTAATCTTTATCCCCTTAACTTTCCCATTTTTACACCCTAATTATTTTCTCTTCTTCTCTTATTTAGTTCTACATTAAATTTGTATCAGAGTTAAAATCCAGCTCTTCTTTTTTCCTTCTTATTCCTCTTTTTTCTCCCCCCACAAGAAATGCCCCTTCCACAAAACCCTAGCCTCCATCAAAACTTTCACAAAACCCTAGCCTCTATAAAAAAATTCAAAACTTAGATCGGATTTTTAAAAAAATCAAAAAAAATTTGAAAAGAGAAAAAACAAAAAATCCAAGATTGACACTGTTCATCGTCTTCTTCTCTCCCACGCCCCAACAAACCCCAACCCACCTCGCTGCCACTGCCTTCCCCGACCTCGCTGCCGCGCTATCTCGCTGACCTCGCCGCCTCCTCTTCATCACTTTCGTCGCCGACTACGGAGAACACCACAGTTAGATCTAGCAAACCGCCGCACCACTGTCGTCAGCAGGTAATTCCCGCCACCATCTTCAGCCTGCGCATCTTCTTCCCCCTTTCAGAACTCGTTGACGAGATCTCCTTGCTGACAAGATCTCAACCGACGACATTCCTTTAAAACTCCTCACCGTCGCTCCCCTGTCTTCGTCGCCACAACACAACCCAAATATTGTCATCACCGTCTCATCACAGATCCAGATCTCGTCATAGATTCACATCCTATTGCCACCAAGTCCTCATCTCCGCCGCCAAGTCCTTGTTATTGTCGTCTTCTTCATTGTCTTCGTCGGAGCTCCTTTCTGACGTCATCGCTACCTGAGATCTCGCTGCTGCCATCACCATCGCGAGATCTCTTCGTCTACTTCTGATCCAAGTCGGGTCGTGGTTTAAACCTAGACCCAAAGCCTCGGATCAGCTTCCGGCCCGACAGTGCCGACTCGAGCCGCTGTGAGTCAAAGCTGACATTAGCGGCTTGGAAGATGATGTCATCGGCTCAGACTGAGCCGACCCGAGCCGCCCGAGCCAAAGATGACGCCACCCGAGCTGACCCCACCCCAGGCGAGCTGACATCATCCGTCTCAGACCCGAGTCGAGTCAACTGAGTTGACTCAGTCCAGACTCAATCGAGTTGATTCAAAGTCTATTTCCGGCCCTTCGGAGTCTGATTCAAGTTCCATTTGAAGTGTTAAATCCGTAACTGAGTTTCGAAGTTATTGGGAAGATTTGGAAGCTTTTGGGCAACAGATCCAACCTCTATAAGCCATTGTTTGGTGCCAATACTGTTTCAAGACTTCGTGAGTGACTTTCAACTTTCCAGTGTGGGTGTTTCTCTGAATGATTTTAGAAGTTTCTTGCAGTTAGGTGTGAACAACTCACCCTTAGGTGACTCCTAACTTGAACTTCTTTGTCGATTGCTATGCTCTTTGCAATTGCTATTGGACAATTAGAATTTGCTAGTTGAATTGTTTCTTGCTTTCATCTAGTGATTGTATCGTGTTGTCAGTTTATCGTCATTTTAGTATTGTATCCATGCGCATCTGGACTTGAATTTTTAGGGAATTTTATTTTCTCATTTTAGTACACATATAGTTTTATTTGAGTTAGGAATTTGTATTATATCTCTGCTTGATTGCTTAATTTTGTATTTATAACCATCATGACTATTCAACATTGGGTGTCTACTAGAGGTGATTATGAGGATACCTATAGGCTTAGCAATGACGATGATGACTTCATTTGTAGTATCATAATAGAAAATTCTACATTCAATGATTTTTCTAACCCTTGGGTGTTCAATGACTGGTTAACTAATCTTGATTATTACTTTGACCAGTAAAATTTTTTTGAAGAGGGTAGAGTCTGATTTGTTAGGAGGAAACTAGTAGGTTTAGATAGGATTTACTGGGATACGGTTGAGGGAGATTGCGCGAGATATAGGGTTCTTATTGAGACTTGAGATGAAATGAAAGACAAACTTAAAGAGAAATATTTTCTTGAATCATATGGGCACTGCCTCCTAGATGAACTACATCGCCTTCGTTAGGGAGCCATGTTGGTCCAAGATTACACAGCTACATTTGATGACCTAATTTTGCGCTGCGAGTTACAAGAAGACCCCCTACCAAACCATATATAAGTTTAGTTCTGGGTTAAGGAGCGACATTCAGTGGGTCATGATCGGTCATTCCCAAACTATAAAGACCCTTGCATAAGCCAACCAGCCAGCTCAGGATATAGAGGTCTCACTTAGATCTTCTTTAGAATGCAATATCGTTCCGAAAGTCAGAGAGCAGTATAGTGTACCTAAGGATATTGTTAATGATTCAAATGTTTTTGAGGATGTTTACATTTCTCTCGAGGCCATTAAGGTTATTGATCATAACATAGTTGGGTCATATACTCCAATCCTTGACGAGGTCCATGAATTTTCTGAGAGTACCAGTGAATATGTAGTTGTGCGAGTTAAGTCTAGTACACATATACTTACTGATGTCCATACTAGTGATAATGATACTTGTGATACTGAGTGTGAGCCAGGGGTTGAATCTACAGTGACTACTCTTAACTTTCCTCTTTCTAATCAGTCTTTGGAGTTTCTTAGTATGATCACCGAGTAGTTTCTGATTTTTCTTCTTTTAGTGGGTGTTTGGAGATGTGTCATGAGCCTATTATCTCACTTTCAGAGTTTGTTCCATGTCCCACTAGGCATCCTACTTGCTTCTTTAGAAGTCATGCCTACAATGTCTACTGTATTGCATTTGCCTGTCGCATATGATGATATCAGTAAACAGTTGGCAAATGATAATGATAACTACAAATTTTCTGCATGTTTATATAGTATATTGCAGGAGTTTACAATTGAGAATGAGGTGACAATTACAAGTTACCATGAGATTGGGAGGGAGTTACACGTTTGGTGTATATGTTTCTCCAAAGTTTTGAAGAGGTTTGCTCTCGTTACTAACGAGTTGGACGTCCTTGGGATCCTGATAACAGATGAGCTTTCAGCAGGGATGATTCACCTTTAGTTGCAACCCGTCAATTACTTGCAGTCGGCTCGTCATAGAGACCAACTGATGAGGACATTACACCAGTATTTTTTAGCTTAATTTATTTTTGAGTCTGGTTGTTACTTTATTGTGTTTTAGTACCACATCAGTTATATCTGAGAAGTACCATTTTGTAAAGCACATAAATAGGCCTCAATACTTTCTTATTTGAAGACAATGAATGAATTAAAACTTTTCCAGTTAATATTTCTTGAGCTCTTGAGATTGGAGGTCTGAAGCCCGTGGTGTAAATGGTGTGAAACCTGTGTTGCAAGAGGTGCGAAGCACAATGTCTATCTGGTTCTTATTTCTATCTCTTAAACCCTAGTTTCTCTTATTTATTTTCTTATCAAAACTCTACTTTTCAATTTCTTTCAGTTGAAGGTGATTGCGATTTTTCCGTTTTACATTAGTTTGGTATGAAAGCTTTGCTCCTATTCCCCTTCAAAATTTTTCCTCTCCCCAAACCTTAGATCTGGAAAAAACACTATTCCAATTACATTATACATCTTCTTTCTCTCCCCCTCTCACATCAAAAAATTCCTCAAAACCCAATCAACACCAGTTCCCGCCTCCTCTCTCGACTATGCCGACAACACGCACAACAACCTTCACCATCCTAATCACCTTCATCATCTTCTTTTTCCCCAAACCCATCGGTAACACCCTGTTCACCACCGTGCTATCAACACCAATCTCAGAGCCTTCGTCACCACTAGATCGCGATAGCAAGCGTCACTGCCCTAGCAAGAGCCTCGTCATAGCTTCACCGACATTTTCAGAGCTTCATTGTCCTCCCCTAGGCTCGTCGGAGCTTCACCACCATCCCCGCACCCTTGTCCTTCCTTCCCCCACCCTCTACTGTAAGGGCCACCTCCCTCTGCCCTGGCCTCATTTTCGCGCCACTTCCTTGACTTTACTGAGAATTTCCTCTGCTTTTGCCGCCGATCCAAAACCCAGATCTCGGGTCGTCCAGATCTCATCATCACTGTCGACAACATCGCCATCGACCTCTTCCTCCCACTGCTTCGTCGTTGACGCCAGAACATCGCTGCCATCGGACTGTCGCCAAGCTGTCGTCGCCACCAGTTCAAGAAAACCCTAGCTGATTTGGGTTTGATCAGATCTGAATTGGGTTTAAATAGGTCTGGATTGGGTTTAAAAGAAAGAGGAAGGTAATCGGGCCTGACCCGATAATAGACCCGACCCGATAATAGACCCGACCCGTTACCAACCCAGACCCACGAAGCCAAAGCCGCTGGAGTCGGCTCAGTTGCTGATGTCAGCAGCTTAATTGCTGACATCATCGGCTTATCGAGCCGACTCCGAGTCGTCGATCAGACTCGAGCCGACCCCGAGCTGTCCCTCGAACTGACCGAGCCGATGCTGATGTCATTGGCTTCACGCTGATATCATCGGCTACATGCTGACGTCAGCAGCTTTCCGAGCCATACTGTTTCATTAGCTTGCGCAGTTTTGATTCAGAGCCCGTTTCAGGTCCGTTCTGTAACACCCCGGATTATTTACCCCAATTTAATAATATAAATCTTGGGTTATTAAGACTATATAGAATATGAAAAAAATTTAATATTGATTAATTGAGTATGTAATGAATTTCAATAATTTTGAGAATTTTGTGTAGTATGTATGAATATACATACATTATAGTTACTGTGCACATAGTACTTCAATGTATAGATATATTAGTATTATACATGAAATATGTGTATTTAGTAAGAAAACACAACCATGAGAAATTTTTATATTTTTTGTTGGTGGAGGGAGTTATATGCATGGGAGGGGAGATCAAGGGCCTAGATCTTCTTGATTTGAGAATTGGACACTTGGATGAAATGGGTCATGGCAAACTTGTAAAATTAGATGGGTGTAGATCTTAAAAGAGTCCAATGAGAGTTAATCATCTTCATCCTCTCCCTAGAGGAGAAATCTCGATAGGCTCAAAATTGAGATCTCTTTAACCTTTCTCTCCCAACGTCTCCCTCACTCATTATTCTACTCTCCCTACTCTTGGGCACCGGCGGCAAGGTGGAGGTTCGACGGCACGAAGAATAGGAAGAAATCTATATGGGAGGAAAATTCCATCTTGATCTAAACCTATTTCAATTTTCTCAATTTCAGAAAATTCTTATAATCATGTTATGATCTACCTCCTATAATTAATTTATATTTCTTTGAAACTCTTGTAAACAAAAATCAGTTGTGAGGTGGGTTTCTCTTGATCTATGTTCTTTAATAGTTTTTTAAATTTTTGAGCTAAATGATTGTTACAAACAAAATGGTAGATCTTTTATTTTTATTAGATTAAGAAGTGGATGGTGGGTTAAAGTGATGATAGATCAAGTTTGTAAGTAGAATTTTAAACATTCCAGTCCATTATTTGATTATAATTCTGAATTGGGTGGAGAAGTTGAAGAACAAGTTGTAAATTTCATAAATTTTAACACTCTTGATGCAGGGCGTAAATTTGTCAAACACTGAAATCTGTAAAGATTGATTCAGTTCGTCAGTATATTAAGAACTATATGTATCATATAATATACCGTTGGAAAGATAATCGAGTCTACTTTCCAACGGCTCTTACCGTGTCCCCATTGGATACCTATGCTTTGAGTTAGTGCAGAAATATGACATGTTGGTCGAAACTGCTGTGCTGCAGAACCCATTCATGACTGAAAAGTTTCTGAATATTTGGAACGGTTTAGTTAATTAAACTTATCATGTAATATATCACTGGAAAGGTAACGAAGTTTATTTTCGAATAAAACTTTCCGTGTTTCATTTAAATATGCTTCCTTTTATTCTGACATATATATCATTCTCTTGATTTTTTTCTCTCCTCACTGAGTTGTTGAGCTCACCCTCCATAGATTATTATGTTTTAGGTTATGTAAGGCGAATGCTCAATTCAAGATTTCAAGCGCTTCGTTGAAAATTTTGTTATATAGAGACGTTTAAGAGTTATAATTTTGTGTATTTGTAAAACTTCATGTTGTATATGTTTACAATTTTATTGATGCTATTTATAGCATGAGTTAGATAACTATGATCTTGATGAGTTGGATTTATTAATAAAATTGATATTATGTTGTGAAAACAGAAATGGGTACCCTCGAGCCCATATATTATGATTGTTGAGTTGTTATATATGAATAAGTAGGCGAAGTCAAGCCGAAATTATTATTTGGAGAATAAGTAGGCCGTTGTGAGCCAAAATATTATCATGATTGCATGGATGATTGTTGAGTTTGGTTTCCATATGTGGATTGATATTAAGTAGGCTGATGTTGGCTGAAATTATTGTGACTTGAACTGTATATTAGGACAGCTCAGTATTTACAAAGGAGGTGCTGTCGGAATTTTTAAGAATATTGGAGATGATTATGATAATCTGTTGATTAATGTAGATGTTTATGTTAATTGAGATTTATGAGAAACTGGGACTGTTTCACATTCGGTGCCCGATTCGAGTTCTGTCTGAAGCGTTGGGTTCGTGACTAAGTCCCGAAGCCGCTGGAAAGAGTTCACAGCAGTTGGATAGCATTTTCGATCTTCACAAGTTTGTGTTTGGTGCCGGTACTGTTCGTGGAGCAGGAGAGTAGTGTTTTGGGCACTCATTTTTCAGCCCGATTTGAGCCTAGTTCGAGGCAGTTTTCTTCAATTTCTTGCTACTACTACTATTCCAAAACCTTATGGGTGATTTCATCTCTTCGGTGTGGGTATTTCTCCGAGAAATCTTTGAGGAATTTTGCGTTTAGGCGTGAACAACTTACCCTTCAGGTGATATCCTAACTTAAGCTGAATTGTTAGCTGTCAAGTACGATTTGGATTATGATAATTTATTGGTTGAAATGCTATTTGTTTCCATCTAGTGGTTGCTTCAGCGTTTGTCATTTTTCATTATTTTAGGAGTGCATTTTCTTTACTTTTAGAACTTGAACTTTTAGGATATTTTATTTTCGCTTAGTACATGCGCTTAGTTTACTTGAGTCTAGGATTCTCTATAACATCTGCTCGATTGTTGGATTTTGAATTTGAGCCATCATGACTATTTAATATTATAGGGACCACCTTTTAAACTAGCTACACAACCTTTGTCAATGTCATATGTTCGTTCAAGATTATATAGCCGTATTTAAGGATGTCACCCATCGTAGTGACGTGAGAGAGCACCATTTTGAGATTATAACTAGGTTTGTTTGGGGTTTATGACCTAAAATAAGGCGTGGTATGATTACGGCTCCTATGATTTAAACACTGTTGAAGAGACCTTTGATGTTGCATTAAGAACAGACTTGACTTTCAAAATATTAGTAAATACCAAGCCCGATGTTCTAAGTGTGAAGGTATGAGCATTATGATTATCAATGCCCCTCGGAGAGTCAACATGTTAGAATTGTGCATAGTGATGATGTTGACGACTGAATGTTATTGAGAATGTCCATGTTCCTTTTAAGACTGCTCGTATAATTGAAGATATAGCAGTTGATTCTAACACACCGATTATTGATGAGGTCCACATGTCTTCTAATGGTACCAGTGATGACGTGATGAGATAGCTGAGCATAATACAACTGCAATGCCTAGCAAGTTATTCGATTTTTCTTGTATTGAATATAGTTTTATGGTCATTCCAATCGATTCATCTTCTAGTGAGTCACCTGAGTTCCTTACCATGATGCAGCGGATGATTTCTAGTACTTTTTTTTGGTTGTTTGAAGTTTGTGTCTGAGTCCAATATACCTCCATCTGCGGGGTTAAGTGTGTGCCCTCTTAGATATCTCAGATATATCATTTTTTCATCTTTAGGAATTATGCCTAGAGTGTCTACTGCATTGTATTTGCCTGTTGCATATATTGATAATATCACTAGGCTGATAGCGATTTGCAATGACACCTACAAATTTGTTGCATACCCATATAATATTTTGCAGGAATTTGCAGTTGATAATAATGTGATGGTTACGAGCCAACTTGACGTCATGAGGAAGTTGTACAAATTTTGATAGGATTCTGAAAAGGAGAGTCTTCATTGCTTACGAGTTGTACATTTCATGGGATCCTGATATCAGTTCTGTCTTAAGCAGGGATGTGCCTGTCTGTTATCGGTGCCTTGATCGAGTTGTCATCTTTTACAGTCGATTCGTCACAGAGGCCAGCTCCACTTCCACCACCATGATCTACGATGTGATGTAACATTGCTGCTGCCATGGCCACTGCCTTGACCCAATTGAGATGCTTTGTGAGGGAAGCCCTTACTCGATAGAGTCGAGGTTTCTCCCACCCGGGAAAAATGATGAGGACATCACACCAGTGTTTCTTTTCCTTAGTTTATTTTTTAGTCTAGTAGTTACTTTATTATGTTTTAATATCACATCGGTTATATCCGAGAAGTGTCATTTTGTATAGCTTATAAATAGGCCTCAGTACTTTCTTATTGGAAGACAATGAATGAATTAAAACTTTTTCAGTTAATATTTCTTGAACTCTTGAGTTCTTCAGATTGGGGTATGAAGCTTGTGGTGTAAGGGGTGTGAAGCCCGTAGTGTAAGGGGTGTGAAGTTCAAAATCTACCTGGTTCTTATCTTTATTTCTTAAACCCTAATTTCTCTTATTATTTTCTTGTCAAAACCCTAGTTTTCAATTTCTTTTAGTTGAAGGTGATTGCAATCCTTTTGTTTTACATTATCAGCTCCACCTCCTCCACCGTAATTTCGATGTGATTCTCTAGTATTGGTGTTGTGATCACCATTGTGGTCTGATTGAGAAGATTCATGCGAGATGGGTTCAGTTCTACCCGGTCGTGCTTGCTATCTGTTACCACTACATTCACCGAAGATGAATGCTTTTAAGCCAGAGAGAGTGATAGGGATTACTTTGGTAGTCTTCTTTTAGTTATTTTGTTTTATTTAGTTGTGTTTTTAGTCCCATAACCGTATTCCCACATCAGTTATGATGGGGAATTTATCTTTGTATGGGCTTATAAAAGGCTGAGACATGTAGTTGTTTAAGCAGACTGTGGTGATTTGATTTAATGAAACCCATATAAGCATGCTGATGTGCTTATCAAAATGAATCTCTCGCATGTTGATTTGTGAGAGTGGGTGAGAGATCACTTGAGTGCCTTTTCCCTAATTGAATCTTTTGCATGGTGATGTGCGGAGTGGGAGAGAGATCTCTTGGTGCCGAGGCGCAAATTAATCTTTATCCTCTTATATTTTCTCAATTTCTACAAATCCTAATTCTTTTCTCCTCTTCCCCTCTTCTCTTATTTAGTTCTGCATCATTTGTCCTCGTGATTTGGTTGTTTTCTTATCTAGTTGGATAGAAGCGCAGCCGTGGCCTCTATTATGAGTCACCTTTCTATATAGTATTATTGTGTAGATACAATCATATGTTGGTGTAAAGTAGCTCATCCCCTTCTTAAATTTCACACCAACAATCTGGAGTTTGTTGATGGTTAAAGTAAGTTTTGGTGTTCCTACATTTTGTACCCCCTCATACATTAAAGTTGTTCTTTTACACATAACTAGTTTTATAAACCCTTCTGTCATCTATATCTTCTCTGTCTTTTTGTTATCTCCTCATTTATCATAGTGTACATAACCTCATTTGCAAGCGTAGTTGGATCCCGCTGAATGCCTTCAGACCCATATCTCCTAGCGGTCATAATCATCACTCAGCGATTCATGCTGCATAGATCTTTCTAACAATGCACTCTGTGGTCCTTTCCCATCAAACTTCTCCATTTTAGATTTTGAAACCGAAAGTCCTAAAACTATGGCTTAAAAGTCTCGGTTTCAGTATAAATATCAACCAATTGTTTTTAGTTTCAATATTGTCAACATATTAGCATGTCAAAAGTATCAGCCTCAATATCGATTGATATTATAGGGTTAATATCATATCAGCTATCTCCAAACCCGATCCGAATATTACTGGTGTATATTGGGATCGACCGATATTTGAAGCCATGCTGAAACCTTTGATCTTATCCATCAGATGTCTTATGATTTGATAATAATTTTTTGTTCCTTAGATTTTCTTTTTCGAGGAAAAGGTAGAGTATGACCACCTTGTTTCATTAAGGGGCTGTTTGGTTAGGGGTGGAAGTGAGGAAGTAAGGAAGTGAGGAAGAAGTAATAGTTTCCTTTGGAACTTGAGAATTGGTTAGTGAGTTTTCGGTGTTTGGATATTTTTGAGAAGTGTGATTTGAAAAATGTTGTCTTTTCTGGTGTTTGGATGGTAATGTGAAAGTGAAAGTGGAAAAGTTGACCACAAAGTAGACCACAAAATATTTTTAAAATAAAAATTAATTAAAAAATAGAAATTAGATTATAATTAGAATGCAAGTGAGATTTACACATAAAATTAACTGTTTTGAGCTACAACTTATTGTAAATGAGATTTACATGACCATAAAATTAATTGTAGCACCCTAGAAGTGAGGAAGTGATTATGTAAAAGGGAAAAGAGAAAAGGAAAAAGGATTTTTTTCATTTTCTTTTTTCGGTGTTTGGATAGATGAGGAAGTGAGCAATTATACTTCCCTGTTTCTTTACTTCCGCCCACTTTCTTGTAACCAAACACGCCCTAAGAGACATAGGTAGGAACCTGGTCCCTAGATTCTTGAAATTTTAAGCTTTATGCAGGACTAGTACTCCGAACAACCAACAACATAAAAGGTCGAAACAAAGAATCATAACAACAGAAGAAAGGAAAAAGTTATGTGCAAAAGAGAGCACTGGAATTTTCATGGTTTATTTTTGCATCCAGAGAGAGCAAAGAGTGCATAAGAGATGTTTCATTATATTGATAATCAGTAATATATGGTCTCTCGATTCACCTATTGTTTCTCTACAAATCCAAATGCAAGTATCTCATGGTGAATACATTTCTTACCCTTTAGCTTGATCTCTCTAAAGAAATGACATCAACCTCTCTTACTTACAACTCCTCTCGTAGTCTTTCTCTTGTCTTTTTCACCCTAGGATGCCTTCAGGTACTTATGCATATAGCCCAAACCCTGACATCCAGAGGAGAGAAACTACATATCATGCAAACATAATAGATCAGATTACTTGAAGCTGCAAACATGAGATATCAGAAAGCGAAAGAGAGCATCAAGCGAGAAAGAGAGAGCAGAGAGGGAAGCAATAAGAGAGAGAGAGAGAGAGCAGAGAGGGAGAGTTGGAGGGTGAGAGAGCAGAGTTGCAGTCTGTACAGTGAAACCGCAGAGAGGGAGAGAGAACAGAGAGCATGACAATTGACTAGTAATTGTTGTTTTTAATTAAAACTTGATTAACAATCTAAAACCTTCATGAATCTATCCCTAATTTCTTAGCTTATAGTCATTGCTTATGTTGTTTTTATTAGAAAGTAGCCATTGCTTGTTGTTCATCCTATTTCAGTCAAAATTGCTTGGATGATGATGATATATTGAAGATGATTTGTAGGTTTATATATGGAAAACTAATCTGGTGCTGGGTAAACAAAACATCAATAATAAATTACTGAGTCAATGTTGTTCACCCAAGTAAACACCAGTGTAGTAATGGATTTACAAAATCATTATATTATCTTATCCGGCTATGAATGGCTTGGTTCATTTTTTTCCTTAAAAGTTGTTAATCCTTTTTTTATGTGACATCAACTCTAGACTTATTTTATCTAGCAATTACAACAATGTTAAAATTTATGTTATAGACTGATCAACATAAACTGTATTGTTAAACTTTATGAAATATACTGGATATTTTAAAATATTTTGATTTTTTAGTTTCTTTGTGAATATTAAAATGATGTGGATAATTAGATTAAGTGATGTTCTTTTAATTTGCTTGCAAAATAAAAATTAAAAAATAAGATATAAGTACAATAATACTTTCACTCCATTTATAAGATGCAACAACACATAATTACATAAATAAAGAATAAAAATACAATTAGCAATATTGTTATTTGCTTGGCTTGACTTCTTCAAAATTTTGTTATTTGCTTGGCTTCATCAATGTTATCATATACACGTGCACCAATTATGTATGATGTCCAATACGGGTACGACAATACCTGAATAAAAAACTAGAAAAGTTAAGTTTAGAAATGTAAAGTAAGAGAAATACTTAAAGAAACAAATAATTAAGATAAGAACATAAAAAGTATACACCATCTACTCACCATAACTTAGAATTAATTTAAAAGGTTTGAAGTAATCATTTTTTATTATCTTGTTCATTTCTTGTTGTTTAATTATATTTAATGTTCTTTTTGAAATTTAAAGGTAGTAAGTGCAAATCAAAATGTCTTCTTCCGCAGCATCTAGAGAAGCACCCTCTGTCACAGACGGGTGTAAATTGAAAGATATATGTTGGGACCATGCGATAAGAGTCAGTAATAGTACACAACAATTGCGTTGCAAATATTGCAACCAATTTATATCAGGGGGAGTAAGCCGTTTGAAACATCTTACGGGACGGTAAGGTAATTGTGCACCATGTTTGAAAGTCACCGATAATGTGAAGGTGAAGGTGCTCGAACTGTTGAAGGAAGCCGATGCAAAAAAAAAGCTAAGACGGCTGGTTTTTAAGCTCTAGCTGATGATGTGCGCATTGAGCAGGATGAATATGATTATCAGGATCCAAATGATTGTTCATCTCAAAGGACCAAATTCGGATCTGTCTCCATCAAAGCAAAAGGACCGATAGATAAATTTACTCAACGAACTCCGAAAGAGTTGACGGCTAAGCAAAGTACAATGGACTCCAAGCAAAGAAAGAAGAAAAGAGAAGACACCATTCGATATATTGGAAAATGGTTTTATGAAGCTGGGATTCCCTTCAATACCGTTACTCTTCCCTCGTTCCAGCAGATGTTGATAGGTATTAAAAGATCTGATAAAATGTTGGAGGCCCCCTCACCTTATGAGTTCAGCGAGATTGTTCTCGAAAAAGAGGTGGAGGAGATACAGGACAATCTCAAACTGTTCAAAGAGAGTTGTATTGTAAGTGGGTGCACGCTAATGACCGACGCTTGGTCGGATCGAAAGAATAGGAGCTTGATGAACATCGTTGCTTATTGTCTAGCAAGAATATCCTTCTTACATTCAGAGGATGCTTCAACAGAAAGCACGATGCAAACTATATCTTTCAATTTTTGATAAATCAATTAGAGATGTAGGGCCAGAAAATGTGGTTCAAATTGTGACGGACAATGCATCAACAACATGGCGGTCGCAAATATTATGCAATTGAAGAGACTTAGCATTTTTTAGACTTATTGTGATGCCACACGGTGAATTTAATGCTAGGAGATATTGCTAAGATCAAACCTATTCGTAATGCTATCGTGAATGGAGGTCCGTGTCAGTTTTCATTTATAACCACACGATCACTCTTAGCTTGATGAGAGATATCACAAAGGGAGATCTTCTAAGATCTGAGGCTATCAGATTCGTCACTGCATTCCTCTCAACTTCTATGAGGGAGAAAAAAAAGCTGAAGGAAATGTTTACATATGAAAGATGATTGCAATATCCTCTTTTCGAAAAAAATGTGGGGATGGTATAATTTATGAAAATTCCAGTTCTTAAATAATACTTAGAAATTATTTTTTTCTTTATTGTTGACCAATTTATTATTTATATTCATAGGTTACTGATATTATTGGTTTCAATAGATTTTGGGACAATGTGAATCTTGCTCTTAAACTCTTTTCACTACTAGTGAAAGTTCTTCGACGAGTTGACGGTGATAAACCATCCATGGGATTTCTTTATGATGACTTGGAAAGAGCAAAGGAAGACATCAAAAAAATCTCGACTCAAAAGAGAAGAAATATATTCCAATATGGAATATCATTGACAAAAGATGGGAGGATAAGCTTAAGGGGCCTTTGCATAGAGCGGGCCACTACTTGAATCCATACACTTCTACAAGAAGATGGAAATTGAAAATGCTGGTATCTTTATGGATGGCTTGTTGAGGTCATGCACAGATTCTACCTAGAAAAGCACGAAACTCTCAATAAGATAACTGACCAGTTGACTTTGTATCAATATAGAAAAGGCTCTTTTGGAAGAGATGAACAAAGAAAGGAACAAAAAATCCTAACCTTAATTCAGGTATATTGCTTGATATATTTTTTGTTAACTTTAATGAAAAAATTGTAAAGCTTAATTTGTTAATGATTTTTTCTATAACTTTCAATTGATTAGCCAATTGGTGGATGATGCATGGGACTGATGCTCCCGAGTTGAGAGAAATGACAATGAGTCTTAAACTTGACAACAAGCTCGTCCGGGTGTGAGAGAAATTGGAGCACCTTTGAGACGGTATACAAACTATCATTGTGTTGGACTAAATAGAATTTCTTTTGGATTTCTAAATTTGTGTGCATTCTTTAATTTGTTTAATGATTTTCTTTTCTAGGTTCATACAAAAAGAGGAATAGATTAAGTCACAAGAAATTTCATAACTTAGTCTTTGTCAAGTTCAATGTAAAAATTAAGAGCAAAACATCATCGATTAATAGGGATCCATTGGCAGGTATTGATGATGAGAAAAAAGTCACCGATTGGTTGGCCAAACCAAAAGGAGCTCCCGCTTCAAAAAGTGATGATGAGGTTTTTCCCAGAGACGGATTAACATGGAGACAAGTTGGAAAATCCTCGGGAGCTACTATAAAGAGAAGAAAGAGTACAAGAATAAAGTTAAGGACTTTTAAGAGAGGTAAAAAGCGGGGGCCCATTTGCAAATGAACGCGAAGAAGACATGGAATCATCCAGTTCGGAGTCATCATTAAAGGATGAGAGCCATGAGGTGGAGCTTAATTTAACATGTAATGATGTGATTGATTCAGATGACTCGGAACTGGAGTTTTAGAGGATTGAGAAGGAGATATCACCCGAGTCATTTTCACTTTGGGCCTGTTTGGTTAAGGGTGGAAGTGAGGAAGTGAGAAATTGAGGAAGTGATAATAATTCCCTTTGGAACTTGAGAATTGGTTAGTAAGTTTTCCAGTGTTTGGATGTTGTTGGGAAGTGTGGTTTGAGAAATATTTTGTCTTTTCTGGTGTTTGGATGGTAATGTGAAGTGAAAGTGAAAAAGTTGACCACAAAGTTGACCGTAAAATAATAATAAAATAAAAATTAATTAAGAAAAATAAAAATAGACTGTAATTAGAATGCAAGTGAGATTTACATGATCAAAAATTAACTGTTTTGTGCTACAACTTATTCTAAATGAGATTTACATGATCACAAAATTAACTATAGCACTCTGGAAGTGAGGAAATGATTGTGTAAAAGAGAAAAAAAAAAAGGAAAAGGGGTTTTCTTATTTTCCTTTTCCGGTGTTTGGATAGATAGAGAAGTGAGCAATTATACTTCCCTATTTCCTTACTTCCGTCCACTTCCTTGCAACCAAATAGTCCCTTTATGAAAATTTATTGCTTTTGAGCTTGATTTTGAAATGTGTTTATGAACTATCTTTGCTATATAACTGTGTTGTTTAAACTTTAAACTATTGAAAACATTGACTCGCTCTTTCTTAGAATTATAGTTTTCTATTATTTATTTTTTGTTGAAAGAATTGTTTTTCATTATTTATTTAAATAGTTTTAATCTTTTCTATATATTAGCTTGAATATTGATTCTATGTTCACTGTTCATATTTTATAGGTTGGCTACAACTTAAAGTTTTCATTCATAGTCGTAGCTTAAATGCAAGTTGTCTAGGTAAGTATATCCAAAACAAGATGGTTTAAATATATATTGGTATCATGCCTTGATATATGATAAATATGATGTTTTAGGATATTTATGACATTTAAGACCATATTATATAATGTATATGACCTCTGAAATTGACACCAAAATTGGACAAATATCCCCGAAATTTTCCCGATATCCGCAATCCGATTTTACATTCTGCCTTCCGACATTAGACCGACATCCGACATTTAGAACATTGCTTGGATAATGATCTCAGAATTCATGAACAGAGCTTGCACTTATTTCATCAATTTATTTGTTTACTTGGATAATGATCTCAGAATTCATGAACAGAGCTTGCACTTATTTTTCAGTTTTGTGAACTGCAGGTTATTTATTTTGCATGAAAGCATGAGAGGTCCATATGCTGCATTCTTCTTTAAGTTCTTTACATTTTTTTATTGTTGATAAAAAATATAAAACCTCAATATCTTGAATCAGGATTTTTTTAGAAGAAATTAATTATTGTTGGAAATATACATTTAAACACCTTGAATAAATGGATGATATTTTGCAATATTTTTTAAAAAATTGTGGTGGTTCATTGTCAATAATTTAGGTGGTGGACCTAGTTCTTGGAGATTTAAGCGCTGAGCAACCTGACATGATTTCTCTGGTATGATCCTATCATTTTAACTAGCTTCTGGCAGATCTATTGCTTTTACTTTTGTCTAGTATAATTTATTTTTTGTTTATTTGATGGAGTTCAGGTTAGGTTAAATGGGCTTCACAGTGGTATAACTGATAATTGTGGCTTAAAGGTTTCTTTTCCTTTTTATTCCTCGGGTTTATGAGAAAGTGCAATCTTTTCGAAATGTTCAAGAATTTCCTTGATCTGATCTTCTGCCATAGCATTTCTATGATCTTATCATGCATGCTTTTGATCCCCGAAAGTGCATGATTGTTGTTTGTTTCTTAGCAAGTGTTTTAGGCTAGTGCTCAATCCATCTGACTAAAGTTAGATGATAATCCAGCCTTGTATTTCCAATGTGTAATACTTCTATGAGCTGTGTGATGTTCTTCCCCATTTTTCTGTAGTAGTAGGTTCCAGGCTTACAGAATTTTAGATACCCAAGGATAAAAGAAGAGCAGTCAGATCAGGGATTTAAAAGAATGGATATTTGTTAAGTACTGCTTGATATCTATAAACCATTATAAGATGCATCTCCATAGAGGCATGAGTCAAACCTTTACCTTGTGTAAAACAATTTTTGTACCTAGAAGACATTGGTAAAAGACTGGATGCGAACAAGATATTTAAAAGGGTAGCACAGCTTCCCCAATTTACTAAGTGAAAACGAATTTAATTGAGTGATATGAATCCAATCTATACCTAGATCATGTGCCTGATTCATCGTGATAAACTAAGGAGCTCTTGACTTCATAATAAGACCATCTTATTCCTGCATACACTTTCCTTGCTCTCTCCTAGATACATCTTTCTCATCCCTTCCTTTTCTAGGTATAGTTCAAAAAGCTCTAAATAAAATATTTTCAGGCGTGTCAAAAAATTCAAGGGAGAATTCAATTTTTCAATACTTGATCTCTGGGAAATAAAAGGAAATATATCAAGAGCCAAGAGACTTAATACATTTGCTGAGGGACTGATGTGACATTCCATAATTTCTTACTTTGATTCAAGTTTTATTGTCTCTATATTTTGATGATATATTTTCAAACCAAAATTACATCAGGTTAGAAATCCTCCAATACAACCTTCTCTACAGCCTGTACACATTTTCTCATAAATGCCAGAAAACTACAATTTGCTTTGCACATACGTAAATTGCCTGCATTTAGTCAAAATAGTTGCCACTTTTTCTATTCGAACAGACAATTTTAGTAAGGAATTTGGATATTTAAGATTAAGAACATGAACATCAACTGCCATCAACAAAACTTTTAGGAGCATAAATAGTTGATCAGCAACACTAACAATAAACAAATATATGAGCTTGCCTTCTAGCTTTCTGGCCATTCTGCCCATCCTTTGTTTTATATTAGGATCTGCTAGAATATGAACATATGTTGCTGAGTTTCTCCTTGAACTTGAAGAGATAATTAGCATAGATTTAGCAGAAGGCTGAACAGACTTTGAATGATTTAGTTTAACCTCTCATTGCAATTTGCAACTAACATTTTGCTTATGTAATGAGAAGTGTCACAAGATAGCTTGTTTTGTGCAAACCAAATTGGTTGACATAGTTTAAGGCAAAGTTTGAAATTTTAGTATTAGTATCAGTTTTGGCCATAGGTTTTTTGGTATCGGTAATATCGGATATTATCAGCCGTTTTATGTCGGTCGTATCAGCAATATCAGTATTTTCTCAGGCATGTTTGTAATATCAGTATCCTTTGTACATACCCGGGTATCATATTGGGTATCGGACAATATTTCAAACCAGCTTTAATGTACTGCCATTTGACTGAACCAGTTTCACCTCTTTTACACATTCTATATTATACATTGAAGTCATACCATGCACATTTTTGAGGAGCTGTAGTTTATACGATCCCATATAGTGCGATTAATTTGTTGTTTAAGCCTCATTGTACCTGTGCGCATCCACAATAACCTCTCTTAGTCTCTCTATAATCCACAATACAGAATCACGGATAGTGTCCATACCAACCATAATTTTTGGAGAAATGACATTTGGGTACATGTGCTGTTTTCTTGGATGGATTTGGTATTTTATATCCCTTTTGACTGGTGGCTTCAAAGACTTGAGGATGATATGGGGAAAGCTAGGATAACAAATGCTTGCCTGATAACAGGCTGTAAAAGGAGATAGAGTTGGGAAATAATAATATAAGAAATACACGCGCACACACCCACTTTTCCCTTTGGCAACTGGAGAGTTTAAAATTAGAATCAGTTGTCCCAACTAGATGGGGTTCTTTTTCCCAATAAACCAAGTAGATGGTTAAGTGGAGGGATTTACATATTCCTTTCCTAGAAACATACCTGGAATATACTCAATATGTTACTTTTTTTTGGGAATAATTGTACAGAATTTATCAAACTTTACATGAGCATTCAACCCTAAAGGTGCTGTCAGTGTAGAGATAATGGTACAGGAAATTTGTCCTTTAAGGCTTTAACCATGAATGAATGCCATTCTCAGTTTATACAATATTCAACCAGGCAATAACTTTCAAGGTAGCTCATTAGCCATAGGCATCATTCATTCATCACTAACGCATTCCTTCATTGGTTCAATATCAGAAGCTCCTACTCCCAAATGCCCACCTCCATGATCCTCAGCAGTAAACCCTCTAAACACCCCACTAGTATTAACTCATAAGCCATCTCCCTTCTCCTAGGAACTGCAATCGTCCTCAGACATTCCCCTTCAGTCTTTCTTAGCATAGTCAACTGCTTGTTGTAAGTGTAAGCCTTTTTACTCCATCACAGTGGCCATATCCTTTGAGCTCTCCATGAAAACCTTCTCTGTTAACTATTTGGTAAGTATGAATATTTATATCGGTCTAGATTTGAGGTGTCAACCACTTTCAAGCTGTCGACTGAACGTACATACATAAGCTGTTTGAATAATTTTGATGTGACTTTTTTCAATTGACATGGGCGGTTGAAATTCCGTTGTAGAAATCTGTGGATCTTTTCACTAATCTCACAAAACACGAATTTAAAAACGACATTTGTTATATATCTATCATGGAAAGTAGAAGCAAACTACTTCTAGGGATCTCGGATGTTAGCTATTGCTCGTGTTTGTTTTATATTCTTGAGTAAATTCTGCATGCTACATAAAGTACCGTCTTTTGTTACCTTGCCAGGAATTACATGTCTCAGTTGAGATTTATGACTAATATTTTTCTTCTTTGGATAAACATATGTAAAAGTTTGTTTACTTGTAACGTATGTTGATATGCTGCTCATCATAGTGCTGTTCTTAAACGCTAAAGTGAAATGCAATGCTTGAATCTGTTGGATGAGTGTTGTATGACTTGGCATGGAATTGGTGTTACCTGGTCTTATTCTCTAGAACTCTGTTGTGTGTTTTGTAAGCATCTCATGGGTTCTTCTAGGTAGCTATTTAGGCAATTTTTTTCTATGAAACTTTATTATCTTATTGATATCTTTTGTGAATTTCTAGGAATTTGCTCGACAGTTATGCTTGGAACACCAATTATTATTCTCGAAAATGGTATTTCTGTCGCTCTTCTATTCATTAATTGTGGTAAGTTCTATGATAAGTTCTCAAGATCTTATTACTGTGACCTCTTTGTAGGCCTCGTCTGATGATAACTCTCAGTGCATGATGGACATGTTGCGGTGAGTGGAATCTTATTTTAGTTTGGTTCAAGTCTTGATTCCCTTAGTTTATTGATTGTTATTTTTAGCGCTTCCTTTTGGTCCCATTATATTTATTCAATTTAATATATTTTTCTTGTTAGAATGTGTGGATTGGCCACAAGTCTCATTTTTGTACACTAGATGAGTTTGACCTTTTCTCTCTGGTACCCTTAACTGTATATCTTCCTCATGGACCATTTCAATTCCGTTTTCTTTCAATTCAAGTGGTGAATAAAAGAATTTCCTTTTAAAATTTAACTTTGACTTGTATACATAAGAGAACAATTGAGCTCTGCCAATTGTGCATTTAATATAGTAAGTAAATTTTAAGCATCTTTGATTGAGATGATGCCTCATTGACGTGGCTGTTAATTTTATTTTATTGTAAGAAATATAGAACTTTTTCTCCTTATTTTATATCTTATCATTAATAACAATGAACTAAACTTAGATGCTGTCTCTATTCTTGAGTTTGCAGGGCAAGCAATGGTTGCTTTATAGCTTGTGAGATGCATTGCAGACATTGGCTTCTCAGGCTGTAGTCATTGGTGTGAGTTGTCGCTTGGTATGGGCATATTGACTCTCTCTTGTCAGAATTATTTTAGTAATGTGCTAAATGTTCTTTTCTGTTGAGAGCTCTATTAATTGCATTAGATTCTGTTCACTTCTTCCAAGTTCTCGTTTGGTATTTACTGTAAAGCCTATGCCCCCCCCCCCCCCCCCCCCCCCCCCCCCCCCCCCCGTTTTGATGCCCTTTTTTTTGTTTTAAATATAATATATGTTTTTCAAAGTTTAAACTATCTTGCTTTCAAGGCCTATGTCTTCTTTCAGAATTCGACTTCCAGAAATTCGAGGTTGCAATTTATGACTCACTCTTCTTAGGTGTCCCTTCCTCTTTCACAGTCATTCTTCATAAATCTAAGCCCTACCTTTTCCTGCACTTTGCTTTTTTTTACTCAATAAGTTTCATTTTGAATGGTAAGCTTTCTTATTCATTCCTTTCTTTTGCATTTTACTGTTCACCTAGTTTCTGAAAGTAACATTGATTTAGTGCATCTGATGCCCATCACAGAGAACATTATTTCAATTGGGAATGAGAACTCTTAAGTGTCCAAAATGTAATATTAGCTGTTACTCCTTTTGAATGGGTCAAGTCTGCAAGGGGATATGTGTTGGATGTGTTTTGAGTTTGGAGGGAAAACTTGAGTTTACCTCTTATTTGCCTTAGAGTTTAGTCTCACATTGGATAGGTGATGGGAGATTGGGTAGTATATATACCAACTTCTCCCATGTCTATTGTTATGAGTGTTGGGCCATGGGCCACATCCCCACACACGCGCACACACGCCGAACTGAACCGGGCCGGGCCGGGTGCGGGTGGCACGCGCCCACGACCTGCGGACACGAATGCAGTTCGATTTAGGGGCTTGTTGGACCTGTAACATTTTTGTTGGTTTTTTATTTTTATTTTTATTTAAAATTCTGTTGAGATTTTCAGGTAGAGTTGAACCCGATTGCACGTTGCAACCACTCGCGCATGATCACAGATTCTCTCGGGCTGTTACAAACTGAGAGATCTGCAGAGAGTTATAGTTACCCTATCTCTGCACGTATCTTTTACATGAAACAGAAATTGATCCACCCTCTTTCTCCCACAAATTTCTTACATAAAAAACTGTGTTCTTACTTTCAGAATTTGGTGCTTTCTCAACGTTATTTTTTCACTTACGGGCAACAAACCTCCGTCTGAGCAGAGGCCTGACTCATCGTCCAGAGTTGGTGCTGATGTACTACCGGGGGAGTTTTTACCGCTAGGAGAGGAGGCCGCTTTCAGGGTCCGGACGAGAGACTGACCATCTTTCTTCTAGGGCAGTGCGTCTGCATGACTACATCATCCTATGTCAGCTTTTTTTTCTTATTCTGTATTTTAATTGCATGCTTAGGACAAGTAGTTAATTAAATTTAAAGATTTATATTTGTTGCATGTTTTAATATAGTTAAATTCACTACAATCTAGAAAAAAGATCTTATCTGATTATTTCATGCAATATAATTAATGTCTGTTTCATGCAATTGATAATATTCATGCAATAGATAATTTTTAATTTTCATGCAATAGATAATTTTTCGTGCAAGTAAAAAAAATTGTCCCTGTAAGTAAAGACAATTATTAATCCTGAAAAAAATCTTAAAAGGAAAAATTTGCATTCTTACAGTTTATATCTTATAAGTTCATACCAATTTATTTAAAAGATCGTATTTCAAAATTTTCATTTATCCTGAAAAGATTTGCATTAAATTTTTCATTACAAAATTGTTGTAATAATGTTTCTAAACTATTTAGATCTTATCATAATATATTGTTGTAAGTTATCATGTTGTAAGATTTCTTAAAATCTGATCTGATTTTAATCTCTTTTAATTTCTTGCACAGTAAAATATATTTGCTCTAATTATTACAAGGCCAAACCTTTCAATATAAGATCCTGAAAAAATCTTAATAAGTTTATTCATTACAATCTATTTGTATTAATCATTAGAAGGCCAAAATCCTTTCCATTACAAAACTTAATTCATTTATTTTCATTACAAAATCTTATTAATTTTCGTTTACAAATATATATATACAAGATTTAAATCTTGTCTTATTTAAAAAATAATAATAATAAATATATTATAAATACTTATTGCAAGATTTTACATGCATTCATCAGTTTAATTAATTTCTTCTTGCAATAAAAATTGTCTAATTTTATGCTATTTGTTCTAAGGATTATTTATTCTTGCAAGTCAATTATTAATTAATTCTTGTTAGTGTATTTCAAAAAATTTAATTGGAATAACCTTTTAGAAATTATTGTTGTTATAATTTCGAATTAGGAAAATTAAAAGGACAAATCTACATCTTGTTATATCTTCCTTGAATTATTTGACATTATAATTAAAGAAAGACTATACATTATTTTATTCTGCAAACCCTAATCTAAAAGCTACCAATTTAAACTAAATTCTGACATTATCAAATAATTTTGGAACACAGAATTCAATCAGCATTAGCCTGTCACTATGGCCAATCCTGATCACTCCAAGGGTGTCAAACCGGAGAATTCTCCGCCACATACTTTAAGAGATAGGCAAACCAGATGAAGTACTGGTTAATCACTTTAGGTCTCATACCAGCCATAGATGACACCATTCCTGCACCTTCTCTTAAACCTTTATCTGTTGGATTTTCTCCTGTTGAAACTCCTCCGACAACTCCTTCTTCCTACATCTATTTGAAACCTGAGGAAATTGACTACCATTATCTCCATAGAATTCTTAGTCCACTCTCTTATAGTCTATATGACATTTATTATGAATATAAGAGTGCTAAAGAACTATGGACAGCTCTCGAGGATGAATATGGCCTCGACGATGTTGGAATCGAAAGATTCACCTCCTCCTCCTTCAATAAATTCATGATGACTGATAGTAAACCTATCAATGATCAACTTCATGAATTCCAAGATTATATCCGGCACCTTCAATCGAAAGGAAATCAATTCTCTGACGATTACAAGGTGTCTTATCTTATTGACAAACTCCCTCCTTCCTGGTCAACCTTTGCTGGAGACTTCTGTCATAAGTAAGGTGATCTAACCCTTATTCAAGCCCTAAAAGCGATTCGCATAGAAGATCAGCATAGGCAAAACTTAAAGCCAAGTCAGAAATGAAAACTAAAGTGAACTTGGTGGAGGATAAGCCTAAGCGGAAATTTATGAATCTCAAGGGCAAGAAGTTCAAAAACCCAATCATTTTCATTCTTCTCCCATGCAAATTTTTCTTCTTTCAAACCTTCTCAATCTTCCGACTTCAAACCCAAAACCTTTGACCAGAAGACTGATAAAAGATTCTGCTACCTCTGCGGAAGAACGAATCACATGGCGCCTCAATGTTTCAATTGGAAGAAGAACCTGTCAAAGCTCAACCAAGAGGAAATGGAGGAAATGGCGGACACAAGGTCAACATGGTGGAACTGAACTCCAACTCTTTTAGGTTGGATCTTCTCTTCCTATTGTCAACTCTATAACCTTCTCCTCGGACTGGTGGTTAGACTCAGGAGCCAATATTCACATCTGTGCTGATTGCTCCTGGTTTAAATCCTATCAGGAACAACGTGGAGGAAGCGTGAACCTGACAGATGACTCCACTAGAGAGATAAAGGGAACTGGATGTATTGTTCTCATAATGACCTCAGGGAAAATTCTAACCAATGTTCAAAATAACGATAACGTAACGGTAACGTTTTTCCTTTGTTATGTTAAGATAGGTTATAACATAACGCATAACGTAGGTTACGCGATTTAGTATTTATTTAATATATATATATACTATATTTAAGAATTTTAATAAATAGAATAATAATTTTAAAAAAGCTAAAAATATATAATACACATTTATCAAGTCCCACAACAAATTTTAGCAAGTATCATAATAACGTATGCGGGATCCAAACTTTTAGCCATGCTATTTAATCAACACAAACAAGCATAAATTATAACAATTAACAACTAACAAGCATGGTAGTTGAATTATAACAACTAACAAACATGATAATTTAGCAAAAAAAAACATAACAAGCATGATATTTCTCTGTTCTATCTCTGAATTGAATTTGAGAGCATAATAAATAAATTAAAATGTATGACTCTCCCCCTATTCACCTGAGCACTCTCTCTGCAATTCACCTAATCTCTCTATGCTCTCTCCCCTCCCCATTTCTCTCTGCTCTCTTATTCTCTCTGCTCTCTCTCCCCCTCTCTCCCTCCCTCCTGATCTCTCTCTGCTCTCTCCCCCCTCCCGTTCTCTCTCATTGCTCTCTTCCTCCGATCTCTCTTGGAGGAAGAGAGAGCAGAGAGAATGGGAGGGCGAAAGAGCAGAGAGATTGGGAGGGTGGAGAGGAAGAGAGAGATCGGGAGGGAGAGTAAGCAAGAGAGTGATCAAGGGGAGAGAGCAGAGAGAGTGATAGGGGGAGAGATCGGGAGGGGAGAGAAAGACGAGACGGTGCTGAGGAATCAGCGGCGATGACGAGGAGGAATCAGGTACGTATTCTTATTTATTCTTCTTCAAGGCGCGGAGGACGAGACGACAGACGGTGAGGGATCCTCCGACGTCGGGGAACCACCGATGACGACAAGGGATCGGGGGATTTTTCCTCTTCTTCTTTCTTCGTCGTCTGATTTTTTTTTTTGGGGATTTTGTTGTGCCCTTGATCGAGAACGAGGGCTCGGGTGGAGTTTGAGAGGGATCGGGTGGGTGGGTTTTATAAAAATAGGATTTGCACAGTAACGTACGTTACTGTGCGTTACGAAAATAACGTAACGTAACGTATGTTACCAGGTAAAAAACACAGGTTATGAGTTTTTGGGTTATTTGCGCCTGTTTCCTAACGTTTGCCTTGCGTTAGTTATCGTAACGCGTTACATAACGCGTTATTTTGAACATTGATTCTAACTCTTCAAGGCGTCCTACATGTACCCACACTTCGGAGAAATCTGATCAGCGAGTCTTCACTTCTTAGAGCTGGCTATAGGATTGTCAAGGAATCTAATAAATTTGTAATCTCCAAGTCTAATATTTTCATTGGAGAAGGCTTTGTTTGTGATGACCTTTTTTGTCTCAATGTAATAAATTCTTCTGACAATAAAATTTCTATTCCTGTTGCTTTGAACATTGAGTCTTGTGATATCTGGCATGGAAGACTGGGACATGTCAACTTTAATTCTATCAAGAAAGTGATTAACTTGAATCTCATTCTTAAATCTTCTTTTGATACATCTTCTAGATGTGAAATATGTGTTTAGGGTAAGAATACTCGAAAATCATTTGCTTCTATCACAAGGACATCTGAACTCCTTGAACTTATTCATAGTGATGTGTGTGACTCAAACAGAGTTCTCATTCGAGGTCGTAGTGGTAGAAGATACTTTGTGACATTCATTGATGATTACTCTAAATTTTGTCACACCTATCTTCTCAATTTAAGGATGAAGCCCTCGATTGGTTTAAGGTGTATAAAGCCGAAGCTGAGAACCAACGTGAAAAGATCAAAAATTTAAGATCTGATCGTGGGGGGAGATACCTCAAATGATATGACAGAATTCTGTCAAGAACAAGACATTATTCATGAGGTAACTGCTTCCTACACACCTCAATCCAACGGTGTAGCTGAAGAACAGAACACTGATAGACATGGTGAATTGTGTGTTACTCAGCTCAGGTGCACCTGAAAACCTTTAGGGTGAAGCTCTCCTTTCTGCTTGTTTTATACTCAATAGGGTTCCCTAAAGAGACTCCGATGTTACTCCATATGAACGTTGGAAAGGGAGAACTCCTAACATTCAATTCTTCAAGGTTTGGGGTTGCCTGCCTAAGGTTTCAATACCGAACCGATGAAAAGGAAAATCGGCCCCAAGACTGTTGATGCTATATTCATCGAGTATGCACTAGATAGCAATGCTAACCGATTTCTAGTGGTTAACTCTGAGATCAGTGAAATATCTAACAACACCATCATTGAAGGTAGGGATGCTGTTTACTTTGAAAACATCTTTCCTTTCAAGTCTAGAATCCCTAGTGATCCTTCTTGCACTTCTTCTACCTTTGATATCCCTTCTTCTAGTTCTGCTCCTGTCACTGATTCTGAACCTAGAAGGAGCAAAAGAATAAGAACTCTTATATCCTTCGGTGAAGACTTCTTCACTTATCTTGTAGAAGGTGATCCTAGCTCTTTCAAGGAAGCAGTGGACTCTTCTGAATCTTCTTTCTAGAAAGAAGCTATTAGTAGTAAGATCAAGTCTATAATGGAGAATAACACTTGGATTCTCACTGACCTTCCTCCAGGATGCAAACCTGTAGGTTGTAAATGGATCTTTAAGAAGAAACTCCGACCTGATGGTACTGTCGACAAATACAAAGTCAGATTAGTTGCCAAGGATTTCACCTAACAAAAGGGTATTGACTTCTTTGACACATATTCTCCTGTTGCCAGAATCTCCTCTATCAGAATCCTTCTAACACTTGCATCAATTCATAACATGTTCATTCACCAAATGGATGTCAAGATTGCTTTCCTGAATGGCGATCTTGAAGAAGAAATTTATATGGACCAACCAGAAGGATTAATTGCCAAGGGACAAGAAAACAAACTATGCAAACTTGTGAAATCATTGTATGGACTTAAACAAGCACCCAAACAATGGCATCAAAAGTTTAACAAAGTTATTGCAAAATTTGAGTTCACTGTCCATGAACATGACAAGTGCATATATTTTAAAAACTTTGGTAATGAGTATATTATCCTCAGTCTATATGTAGATATTCTTATCCTTGGAACTTCTCTTGATGCAATCGAAAGAGTCAAGGATTATCTTTCCCAAAACTTTGATATGAAGGATCTAGGTCCTGCTGATATGATATTGGGAATGAAAATATCCAAAATCTCTGATGGAATTTCTTTGAGTCTAGCTCATAGCATTAAAAGAATTTTTCATAAATTTGATTTCTATAACTCTAAACTTATTTCTACACCCTATGATTTTTCAATTGCTTTAAAGAAGAATATGGGTGAGCCTGTGTCTCAACTGAAATACTCTCAATTAATAGGTTCACTTCTCTACATTTCCAACAGGACTAGGCCTGATATCTCTTATGTTGTAGGTAGATTGAGTAGATATACTAGTAACTCTAGGAGAGAACACTAGACTGTACTAGAGAGAGTTTTCAGATATCTTAGAGGCACAATTGGCTATTGTTTGACTTACACTGGATATCCTGATGTTATGGAAGGTTATAGTAATGACTAGGTCACTGATACTAACAGTATTAAGTCTACTAACGGATATGTATTCATGTTCGGTGGTGCTGCTGTGTCCTGAAAATCCTGCAAATAAACAGTGATTGCCAGGAGCACCATGGAGTCTGAGTTCATTGTTCTGGACACAACTTGCTCTGAAGCTGATGGTTAAAGGATGTTTTATCTAAATTCTCTATCGTGCCTAGACCCATACTTCTAATCTCAATTTATACTGATCCAAGATCTACCATTGAGATTCTAAAGCAAGATAATGCCAATAAGAAGATGAACAAACATATCCAAATTAGACTTAAGTCTGTTTAGCATCTATTGGGCAAAGTTATGCTTCTGGACTTTGTAAAGTACGAGAAGAATATTGCTAACCCATTGACTAAGAGTCTTTCTAGGAGTGTGGTCCTAGAATCATCGAGAGAGATGGGGTTAAGCCCATAGTAGAGTTCACTGACAGCGGGAACCCAACCTACTTGATTGGGAGTTGATTCCATTAAAGAGGTTCAATGTGGTAGGAACAAGATGGACTGGTGATACTCGTGTGGAGCATCAACCCGGATATGTTTATATCATGTATGTAGTATTGTAGCTACTACCCCTTCTCTATGGTGAAGATGCTCTTATAATACAGTTAGGTAAGGATGAGTTTAACTCTTAATAAGTTCAACGCATGTAGTGTGGAGGGTATACTATCTAGATGTAGTACCCTTAGAGGACTTACCTACGTGAGAGAAACCGTGATGGCCGCGGTTGGGGGGCAGGGCTGGGCTGACCCTAGAAACTCTCATGAGTTGGTTATTATGAGCATGACCTTTAATGCTCAACCCGCTCGCTCAATAGATGGAGACTTACTATGTGTATATTCTATCAATGTCTGGTAAAAGAGGCTAGTTCCAGGCGTAGTCCACTATGTCTCTCAGATAATGATGAGTTCACTAAGGAAGGTTCCAGGCGTAGTCCACCTGTTCTGAATTCACAGCATGATGTTGCCCGATTTCACTTGTATTTTATGATCTGATGATTTGATTGTTATTTATTGTTGATTTGTTTTATCTTCCTGAAACTCAAGTTTTGGGGGGGACTGTTGGATGTGTTTTGAGTTTGGAGGGAAAACTTGAGTTTCCCTCTTATTTGCCTTAGAGTTTAGTCCCACATTGGATAGGTGATGGGAGATTGGGTAGTATATATACCAACTTCTTTCATGCCTATTGTTATGAGTGTTGGGCCATGGGCCACATCCCCACACGCGCGCGCGCGCGCCAAACTGAACCGGGCCGGGCTGGGCCGGGTGCGGGTGGCGCGCGCCCACGACCTGCGGACACGAATGTAGTTCGATTTAGAGGCTTGTTGGACCTGCTACATTTTTGTTGGTTTTTTATTTTTTATTTTTATTTAAAATTCTGTTGAGATTTTCGGGTAGAGTTGAACCCGTTCAAGAGAATCGGATCTGCACGTTGCAACCATTCGCGCATGATCACAGATTCTCTCGGGCTTTTATAAACTGAAAGATTTACAGAGGGTTATAAATACCCTATCTCTGCACGTACCTTTTACATGAAACAGAAATTGATCTACCCTCTTTCTCCCACAAATTTCTTACATAAAAAACTGTGTTCTTACTATCAGAATTTGGTGCTTTCTCAACGTTATTTTTTCACTTACGGATAACAAACTCCGTCTGAGCAGAGGCCTGACTCACCGTCCAGAGTTGGGTGCTAGTGTACTACCGGGGAGTTTTTACCGTTAGGAGAGGAGGCCACTTTCAGGGTCCGGACGAGAGACCGGCCATCTTTCTTCTACGGCAGTGCGTCTGCACGACTACATCATCCCAGGCCAGCTTTTTTGTTTCTTTTTCTGTATTTCAGTTGCATGCTTAGGACAAGTAGTTAATTAAATTTAAAGATTTATATTTGTTGCATGTTTTAATTTAGTTAAATTCACTACAATATGTCTATCTCAGTATACAGTGAAGGGGAAGAGGGGGGAAGAGTTGGAATCCAACTGGGGAGAAGACTTAGAGCAACATTCTTCACATATTATCAGCTCCATTCTTTGTTATGGCAAACCCTTACACGTCGAGACCAAGTTCACTAAAATCAAATTTACAATTTTTTCCCCTAAACTTTTGATATGTGTAGTTAAGATTCTATGTTTTCAGAACATAAAACCAACATCTTTCCTAAATGATGACCTGTTAGGATGATGCTTCCATGTTTAATATTTTAGAAAATTTGTGGCACCAGAAGTGACTTATCCTTCAATAATTTACATTTTAAAAACTGAGTGCTTGAAAATATCCACAGCAAAAGCATGAGGATCTTGGCATGTTACAGGGAATAATCTAAGCGGTGGAAAATGGGAGAGGTCAGGTTTTCAACACATAACAAGTTCAAAACCTGTGGGTTTGATATCATCTATAGAAAAAACATAGCTTCTTTGAGTTATGTCAAATAGAAAGTTAGCTTATGCTCTCCCGCAAAGGTTCCGATTCATTTCCAGTTTCTTTGGCCTTATATAGGTCGCGGATGATTATAAGAAATTATGTACAGCCTTTCCTGAAGAGCCATACATCCCGGGCCCAGCTCTCTCTCTAAGTCGATCAAGCTATCCGGATTCACAAATATTACCAAGTTGTGCACATAAGACTTCCCCTCTTCTTTTTCAATATCTTGTCCTTATGAAGAATTTGTAATAAAGATAGCATGTGCCTTTTCTCTTTACTTTCTTTCTTGCTTGCTTCTTTTTCCTTCTTCTTTGATTTTCTTCTTGATATGTTGAAGCAAGATTAGAATTGATTAGACACAAAAGTGTCAATATCAAAATATCCTTAACTATTGCAGAAGGCCCATAAGCATTGGAAATTTGCCCACAAAACTTGGATCTGTACCAAATCCAAGGCAGCCCTTGCTAGGATTTGCATATGCCAGGCTACTCTGTTAAATTTCATTGAGTAGTAAAATATACACCATTTTCCCAGCTTGAACCTGCAGGAGCCATTGGTGTAATATTAAGTAAAAGCACTGTATATTTGGAAACAAATCAATATGGCATCTCTATACTCTATCAAAGATGCATTGCTTGTAATTATGTACTTGTTGCCAAGTAATCGGGCTATAAAAAAGAGTATGTTCTTGTTTCAGGATGCAGACCAGCTCCTAAAAAAAAGAGTAAGATCTCGATTTTCACATAGGAGCTTCTATTTGTTCTTCCGACAACAGAAGATATAGTAAGGTGGTTATAAATCATGGCAGCTTCTGCTAGAAAAATTGTTACATAAGTTTTAATTTTTTTCATCCCCCAACTAATTGCAGATTATTAGAACACCTGTTATTCTTGCCAAAAGACCAGAGTCTTCCCTCAAATTACATCACAGAGTTCAACTCAACTCTCCAGGTACTGTTTTCTGAGAGCTTCTTTGAAAACTTTTTGCTGGTGCTTTCTTATAAGGCATATTCACTGAAAAGTCCTCTGATAACATCACATTTAATATAGTTTGCTTTAGATGCTAGGTAATATGGAGAGATGAAAAATAATTATTTTCATTTTTTTTATTTAACTCTTTAGAATCTAGGTACAGACTTCATTTATTCATAAGATATTGAAATTTTAGCAGCCATATATATCTTTAAAGCCTTGACTGCGATCAATGTTTTTATTTACACTTATATGTTGCAGAAATTTTAGGCGAAAAAAGGTTCAAGGAAATTCTTAATTCTCTATCAAATGTTGATGGCACTATTAGCAACCTGTTGAGGTTTCTGTAAGTTCTATATTTACATGAAAGTATGGATGTGCATACTCTCTTGTTGACTTCAATCTCACCTGCATATGTTGGTTCAAATTTAGAATTAATCTAAGGGTAAATTGCAGAAAGACCCTTTTACTATTGACAAGGCAGCATCAATAACCCTCAAAACTAAGTTATTAGTAGAAATACCCCCTTAATGGGGGAGGTAAATAAAATTCTCATTTTACCCCTCTTCTTTTTCTTTCTTTTGGTGCCCTCTCTCCTCTCCTGTCTCTCTCTCTCTCTCCCTCTCTCTCTCTCTCTCTCTCTCTCTC
Source organism: Agave tequilana (assembly GCA_038442645.1). Taxonomy (NCBI): domain Eukaryota; kingdom Viridiplantae; phylum Streptophyta; class Magnoliopsida; order Asparagales; family Asparagaceae; genus Agave; species Agave tequilana. The sequence continues at coordinate 271 of JAVJIF010011649.1, read as the reverse complement.
TCTCTCAGTTTCACTCTTCTTTATGTATATTTAACATCTTTGCAATAGCAATTGTAGGAAGTTGTTAACATCTCGGCAATAGTAATTGTAGTAGCAACAACTTAGAGCTAATGGGGTTCTAAGTTTGGGTTTGGATCTTAGGGATCAGAAAGATTAAGCTTGAGTTTATAGATTTGGATTTGTGTGTGTGTGTGTGTGTGTGTGAGAGAGAGAGAGAGAGAGAGAGAGAGAGAGAGAGAGAGAGAGTAGTTTTGAGTTTAGGTCTAGGTTT